>VZTF01001716.1:4717404-4794896 GCA_013397755.1 Cnemophilus loriae
CGCCGAGCACAGCCCGGACCTGCACTTCAAAATGAGCAAGAAGATCGCCCAGCTGACGAAGGTGAGGGAGGCGCGCCGGGTCCTCAGCCGCCTCGGGTGTCTTCCTCCTCCGCTCTGTTTCCCTTCGCTCCCTGCCCTCATACGGGCAGCGGTGGGCCTGGAGAGGGGCAGACTGTCGGGGCTGATGGCAAATCCGGGTGGGATGCGGCCGGATTTGTCCCTCGGAGGCCGAGCCTGGAGCGCCCTCGGTCCCCAGGAGCATGCCCCGGTCGCCGCGGGCAGGAGCGCGCCGTGGTCCCGCGGGGAGAGCTCCGGCGGTCCGGGAGCCGCGGGGCTGGAGAGGAGCCGCTCACGGGAGCTGCCGCAGTACCGGGTCCCGGTAGCGGTGTCCGAGTCCCGCCTGGCACAGCCAGTATCCCGGTGTGAGGGAGCGGATCCCTGGCTGCTGGGCTGGTACTGGTTATTTATTCTGTGGGAATTGTAGCTTCTCTTCTAGCGCTGTTATAAGCCCTTCTCCGAGTCTCTTTAAATGGGGAAATTCAAGTGATGCTTGCCTTCCGTTTGCTGAAGTGCTGCTATTTAAGGTGTCTGGTAATAGCTTAGATAGTAGCTTAGATGGTGAGAGTGAAGTGTGAGAAAATTTCTGGTCTCCTATTGCTGATTGAACAGTTTTCATTATGTCATCCCCAGCCTAGAGAATACATTGTATCTTTGCGAGAGGCTGGAGTCAAGCTAACCAAAGCCTATTGCTAAGGCAGATAGGCCCAATGTTTCGTTTGTGATTGTAGCTGTGATTTACTTAGAATAACTTAAAACAATGCTTTGGTGCTGTAATCTCTTTTGTGTGATGCTCAAGCTCTAGTCAAATAGCATTATTTAGGAAATGAGAGGCAGATTATCTTTATTAAAGAGAAAGCAGAAGAAGTAATTTTTGTCAGAAATTTAATAGCTAAAACGTTTAAAGGTAATTTTAAAGCACTGTGGGAGCTACCAGTATTCTTAACATGTGTGCTAAAATGGATGAAGGTGACATTTCGTTGGAACTAAGAGTGAAGAGAACGAAGACTGCTGGCAGTCTCACAGTGGAGACAGTTCGTATTTATATACAGTTGATGCACCATTGACCACTTAAAAATAGTATTTATTGTGGCACACCATGCACCTTAATGTATTGGAAAGCTGATAACTGAGGGGTATCTTGTCCTTGAATTCAAAGTCCAATTTCTTTTGATGTTAACATCAGTGGAACTCTAATTGCATAAAGAGAAAAGTTGAACTAAAATAAGCTGAAGAATCTCCTTGGTTTTGCTCCATGTGCATATAAAAAATGAATTAAAACATTAAAGATATTACTACAGCTTTGTGTTCCCTAAAAGGTATAAAAAGCACTTGGAGACCCTAAGTGTGTTTTAGGCTTACCTTAAGGCCTAGGTGCTAATGTAAAGTAATATTTTCAAAGAAGAATTTATATTTGTGTGTGTGCCTTTGATATTTCCCTTACTTTCTCTAGGAAATTACCCAGCAGTTCGTAGTTTATTTCAGAAACAGCATTCCACTTCTGATGTGAAGTCATTTGTGTATTACCCAAGAGTTCCACATCACTGGGCATGTGCCCTGTGCATTCTCACTTATTGTGCATCAGATATCTTGAGGTGGATGTGAGATAATCATGGATTTAAATGCATGATGCTGAAATGTTTTGAACTCCTGTTTTGGAAAATGCAAAGAGAGTGAAAGTAAATACTTTCTTTTCTTTTTTTTTTATGATCCATAGTAGAGTTCATCTAAAATTCTATAAATTGTGTTCAAGTCTGTCCCGACAAAGACTCTAGGTTAGTGTAAATAAAACCTATGAGTTGTTTTCTGCTGTGTATTTCAAATAATTGCAAACTATGTGCTTGTTCTAGGAGTTTACAAGTGAATTAGACTTTTGCAGGACTGTAGTCTTGTACGTTTCCCAGTGACTTGCAGATTCTGGCAGTTTTTTAGTTCGTGTGTTGTGTTCTGTTTTCAAGTTTTAGGGAGAAATCTTGGGAAATCAGCTGGTCTTTCTATTTTAAGGTTTGGAGTGAATAATAGTATTTTTAAATGTAAACTAAGGTGTATATAAAAATACTTCTCTTGCAGCTATTGCAACAATAAAATTAAGACTTTTAAGATTAGGATTAAAATTAAAGGCATGATATGAAATGAATTTCATTAAGGTAGAAGTGCACATTATGACAGTTTTGTAGCTAGGGGGCTCAGGTCCTACATTTCTGTTTAGTACTTGACCTTTCAGGAAGGGAGGCTTAAAAGAATTATAGAAACTTCTGGGTAAAGTATGATCTAAACTTCCTAATCTGCTGTAGAATCTGAAGCCTAATTTGGTAGCTAACTGCAGAAATTAATCCTTGGGAAAGTACTCAAGCTACAGAGGCAAAATATAAGCATAATGAAGTTAATTTCCCTAAGTGAGACTTAACTGTCAGAGAAGAATTAGCTTCACTTTGCGGAAGATTCCTTGAAGTAAGTTGTTGCAAAACAATTTTAGGATATTTCTGTTAAGGTCTTTTGACCAAAGTCTGCTGTTCTAGCTTTGTCAAATGCTTACTAGCATATGTGCATAAAGTTCCTCTTCAGTAATCTAGGAATTTACTGTTAGGAGTACTACTTCTTAATTATGCTTCTCAAGTTGTTTAATGTCTTATATATAAGATACTTCTCATGTCTTTCAACTGTTTTCCCCATTATTTAATTTTTGTTCCAACTCTTCTCTAAGAGTGTCTTGAAGATATCTTAACTCCCCTTGTGGATTTAGAGCAGAGAGCACTTTACCAGGTCAAAACAAACCCACCAATATAGTGTGGTAAAAGGAAATCCAAACATTCGTTGTCAAAGGAATACACACAGTTAAGTTATCCAGACACCTTCTGTCTTCTGACAAAAGAAGTGTGACTCCATAGTTTACTTTTACCTATCCTTGTACAGTTTGTATTATGAGCTGTGAGTAGGAGCAGAAGAAAATGCTTTCCCCTCGGAAGATGAAGGTCATTCATGAATTAAATGTAAGATTCCAAAATTAGGATTCCTCAGTTATGTTTTCGCATTACTTAAAGAGAATCTGATGTTTTAGTCAAAACAATACAGGAACACAAAGTAAAAGGTGAAATCTGTTTAATAACCAGATTTAACCATTAATTCAGAGTGAGGCAAAATAAGGTATGAATCCATTTCACTAAGCAAAACACTTCTGAAGTGCTTAACTATATTTTTACTTTTGGGTGGGAGAGAAAGACTTACTTGGTTTAACTTCAATATGCTTAATTCACAGGGGAAGGTAAAACAAGTGGTTAGAAACGCAGATCTAAAAAAACCAAGATGATACTTCGTGTCATTTTCAAAGACTGTGGTAGATTGTAACTGAAGCAATTTTAGGTCTTCCTCTTCAGTATAAGCTCCTTATTTTCAGGCGTTTCGGAAGATCTGTGTACCAGTTTGGGATAAAGTAGCATCTGACACAAAGATTAAAGCCAACAAGAAATAAACTGTGATTATGAGATTGCATATATGTGTTTGTACTAGTGCATGCAGGAGTGCTAATGCAGTGTTGAATTATGCCTGCTGCAGATGAAAAGATGCATATATATTTAATTAGTTTGCGTAAGACAACTGGAATAGAAACAAAAAGCAAGGTGCTGCTATGCTTACATCAGTAGGAGAGAACGGTTAATACTTTTCACAATTCCCACGAGCTTGTTTCTCATTTTGGCTTTGTTGGGGTGTTGCACTTTTTTTGTTGTTGTTTAGTTTCTTCTTTCTTTCTTTGTGATGTAGTTTGTAGCTTGAGCATTTGTGATTGAGAAATCCATATCCTAAGTGTGTCTGTAAAGTCTGTTGTGCAAGTTTTGTGACATCAGCCTAAATATTAGACTTCTGCAGAGTAGCTGCATGATTTGTGCTGGGATTATAAAATGAGGATCTTCAGTATTGGTTTGGTTGTATCATATTTGTTGCAGAAATCTTACGTTAACTGGAGCAGCTCTGATGAGAAAGAAACCCCTGGTAGTGTTGATTGATGAGAAAATATAACCTGGCAATGTGCTCTTGCAGCCCAGAAAACCAACACAGTATCCAGGGCTGCATCAAGGCAGTGTGACCAACAGGTCAAGGGAACTGATTCTCCCCCTCTGCTTTACTCTCCTGAGACCCCACCTAGGTGCTGTGTCCAGCTCTGGGGTCCCCAGCAGACAAAAGACCTGGACCTGCTGGAGCAAGTCCAGAGAAGGGCTCAGAAGATGATCAGAGGGCTGTGGAGCAAGTCTAGAGGAGGCCACAAAGATGATCAGAGGGCTGGAGCACCTCTCCTATAAAGACAGGTTCAAAGAGCTGGGCTTGTTCAGCCTGGAGAAGAGAAGGTGCTTGGGAGACCTTAGAGCAGCCTTCTAGTACCTAAAGGGAGCCTGCAAGAGAGCTGGAGAGGGACTTTTGACAGGGTCATGTTGTGATAAGGCAAGGGGAATTGGCTTTAAACTGGAAGAAGGTAGATTTAGATTAGATATTAGGAAGTTCTTTACTGAGAGAGTGATGAGGCACTAGAACAGGTTGCCTAGAGAAGCTGTGGATGCTCCATCCCTGGAAATGTTTAAGGCCAGGCTGGATGGCGTTTTGAACAAACTGGTGTAGTGGAAGGTGTCCCTGCCCACGGCAGGAAGCTTGGAATTGGCTGACCTTTACGGTCCTTTCCAAGCCAAACTGTGGTATGATTCTGGAGGAAGAGCCTGTAAGTGCCATGAAGATGATCTCTACCCTACAGTTAGCATTTTTGTCTATTTAATAATAAAACACTGATGTTCTTCCTTGGTACATACATAGGGCTTGATGGTTCAGTTCTGGAAAGGTTCCAGAAAACTCCATTCAAAGGCTACAGTAACAAAGTTAACCAAGGCACATCATCCTTGAATAAACAAAAAACTAGAATCCAGGACTCCTGAGACCTGACTTCTGTTCTCAATTCTTCCAACAGCTTCTAGTCTGTGTTTGGGAAACTACTTAAAAAAAAAAAAAAAATCTTTGATTTTTCCTTCTGTCTTCCAGTGTTAGAGAGAAATACTTAGACAATAGACATTAATGTTGTTGCTAACCCAGTCAGTTTCTAGGGGATGTAGATAGTAAGTTTATTTCAAAGACTAAAGAGCAAATTTGATGATCTTTAATTCAGATGCTTATGCTTTTTATTGTATGTACTCTTTTTCTGGGATGGTTAAAGATCTCCCTCATCTATCACAGAATGCAGTTCTATGGAAGTAAGAGCTGTAAGGTTTAACTTATATAAATGATTCTTAACAAAATGTTTCCAGTGAAACTTTGTCAGTTTTTATTTGGGAGTATTCTGCCTCAGGAAACAAAACAGCTAAACCTCTTGCAGAAGGTTCATTGTGCATAAAATTATAAGAAAACTTTGAAAAAAGAGCCCTTAAAACCAGGGAAGACATGAGAATCTAAAAATCCCTGTAGAACTGTTTTGATGTTAGCTGTCATCATGTTGTAGTTGATGCCATTAACAGTTTTGTAAAAACTTGGGATTTAGCTTTTTAAGCAGCCTTATGTCATCTCTCCAATGTGTGTTAACACTGGCAGTAGGCCAGTGTTTGTAGCAGTTCTAGGATTGCATGAAAAGAACTGAAATTTTGAGGCGCATGTGATTTAAGTACATATTTTAATGTCAGTATTTTTCATATGATTCCGACTGGTAACGTGTGAATAAATATTATGCTACTACTTTAAAAATAGTAGCAAGGACTAAAAGATATGAAAATGTAATATTAGATATTCAATTAATTTACATTTCTCTGGAGATATTTAACTTTGTTTTGTGTTAATTATTCCAAAGATAGCTGAAGTAAGTCCTCTAAGAAGGGAGAGACTTCTTAGGTAGGAAATCAGAAACTTGCTCCAGAAATATTGTGTCTAACTGTCTTAAAGATTTTTCTTTTTTTAATCCTGCTAGTGTAGTCTCTCCATCTTCACTGTCAGACTCTTTGCATGTGGGGTTCCAACTGTGTCCTTATTCTGCAGTAATTATGGTCTTAGCAAGGGATATTCACAGAAGAGAAGTTTTCTGTACCCATGATAGTATAAGAAGAAAGATGGAACTGGGTAAAAATGTCATGTCTTTAATACCATCTGGTATAGTTCGGAAGAAGTAAGTAGAACTTTCAGGCTCTCAATATCTTCCTCAGAACTTCAATAAAATCATCTCTTATTGTCTTTATCTGAATACTTCCTGGTTGGTGCACTATGAATTGCTTTAAAGCAGCTGTGGCTTCTAATTTAGACCTAAAGAGGTCTTTCTTACCTTACACAGTTTGTAGGACAAAAATTACGGAATTTGGTGGTTTAGTTAATAAGGACCATATATCTCTCAAATGGTTCTTCCTTTCATTATGATTGCAAACCTGTAAGGTAAGACTGCAAGGGTTCTATGTTGACCTGATATAGTTGTATTTTAGAGCTCAGTGTTGTGATGTGTGAATTAGGTCATTGACTTTACAGTCTTTTATCACAAGACATCAAGAAGAAAGAAGGAGGACAAGAATGAAATATTTTTAATATAAAAAAGGAATATACTCAAATGAATTCCTTTGCTCTCCACCCACATAGTTTTAATGGTTGACTGGTAACTCAGAGTTCTTCTGAGGCCACTGATAACTTAATGTTCTAAAGATATTTCCTGTATGTGTGTGTAATTGAAAGTGTGATGTTGAAAAACTGTCTGATCACACATTCACATATGTTACTAGTCTAAAATGCGTCTTCAATACACTTGTGCATATATCAGCTTCTCTGCGATTATTTTGGTTTGTTTTTTTTTTTCTCTTCATTTTACAAACATCCAAAAGAATAATAAAAATGAAGAGATAAATAAATAAATTGGGGGAGAGGATAAATAACATGACCTGGCAGCTGGGGACATAGTTTAGTGGGGGACTTGTAAATGTTAGGTTTACAGTTGGACCTGATGATCTTAAGGATCTTTTGCAACCTAATGACTCTAAGATTCTATATGCATCCTCTTGTTTATTATTCACTGCTATAATTAAATAATATAGAGTTACAAGGAGCTGGAAGACTGTGAGATGTTATTGCTCTGGTCTGTACTTCAACACATTAAGGATATTTAAAGAAGAACTTGAAAGACATGGATTTTACTATGAACTTCAATGTTAACATCATCTCAAAATTTAAAAACTAAAGAAGAAAGAACATTCAGGACATAAATGAAACCTGATATTGCAACACCTGTGAAGTTGAAAATCTGCCAACCTTTAGCTGATTTTTATATAGGACAATATAAACCTTACGAAAAAAATTAAGAAATATTTTGAATATATATTGATTTTGGGTTTTGTTATTGTTACGGTTTTCAGCTAAGTACTGCATTATGAAAGAAAGCTTTTGCAGTTTTCTTTTTAGATGGAAGTGCCAGTTCGGAGTTAAGAATGCAATACTGAAATGCTTTCCTTCAGATGTAAAAGTTGTAAACTGGAGAGTCTTTTATGTATATTTGAAAAAGGAAATCAGTAGATGAACTCTGTAACTGTACTAGATATTTATAGATTAATTATTTCATACACTTGTAAATTAGTATGGGCACAGCACTCTGAAGTACTCAATCCTGTAAGGAGTTTTGATTTTACAAGTCCTACAAAAATATATCAGCAGAAGACAGTCTGGTGGGTTTTTTGGTGGGGTATTTTTTGTTGTTGGTGGTATTTGAAATACCGTGAATGTGCAGAGAATTTGTTTCAAATTGACAGACTTAGCACTTCTTTAGAAGAAGTCAGATTGCAATTTAATATTAAACATTGTGGCTTTGTATTTTCTTCAAACACAGTAAAATTGTATTTGGCAACAGCATTGCTTTGCATGTTTGGATATTTCTGTATTGTCCTCTTGGTTACACATACTTTATTTTTTAATGTCTAGAAGTACAATTAGAGGTGTAGTGCATCTAATACATGCATAGAAGTGTTATTTGTCATAAGTCATTGTTTTGGTAGAGCAACTTCTAGCCCTGAGTAGCTTCTAAGCGCTTAAATTATTTCAATATCTCATTCTCTGAACTCGGGCTTTGGCTTTAATAAAAACAGTAATTTTGTCAGTGATACTACTGTTTTCCACCCTTCCAATTCTCCATTGAAGCTTCATTCTCCTTTGAACTGTGTTGAGGAGGAGGGCATTACCTTAAAATAGTCACTAACTTTTTCTAACTGTTTGCAGGCTTGCTGCTAAATAAACCCAGCAAATCTCAACATAACATTATGAAATCGGATGTATATGTCTCTTGGCTGATACAAGTTTGGCAGTAGTAAGCCAGGCATCTGTGTATTCTTCTAATGACTGATGTCATACCAGTAACCAAAGGCATTGCGTTCCAAAAATAACCAGAAGAAACAAAACAGTCTAAAGCTATTCACCATCTTGTCCTACTTAATGCATGTTACCTGGTTCTGTTTCCTCAGCCAGGCTCTTCTAACTGAATCTAGAAGGCTAGGAGGAGGAAGAAGAACCTTTTGCTGAGGTTGTCACTTGACTAGGATCAAAATGACAGCTTTTAAAAATAGCTAATGTTAAAAAGTTCATGAAGTCCTTCAAGATGCTGCCATTAAATGAAAGACAACCTTTTAGCTAGAAGAAGTTGTATGAGGTGAATATGAGAAGTACTAGTTTTCTATTTTAACTTTTATGAGATTAAAGTAATCTTTTCAGCCAGTTTCCTAAAATTTAATTTCTAGAAACCTGAATTGTAATGTGTTCAGAAAACAGGTGTGCTATAATCCAAAGATTTTTATTTGAACAGTGTTTTTGCTCACAACATGACTGAAAGCTATAACTTCTAGTAAAGGGAGTCCAACACTGCCTTCTCAGATCTGGTATTTTGCAGTGTGGATGCTGATGTGTTTGGATAGGTTGTACTAAAATGTATTTCAGTAATCCTCTATGACTGTCTATGTCATTTTAAAATTTGACAAATGAAGATAATGGGAAATTATTTCTTTAATAGGGATTAGGGAAAAGGACTTGATTTTTTTTATTTAACTGCTTTGTGTAATTGTAAGTGTAGGTTTCACACTTAAAATATAGTTTATTGTAGCTAGTTGTAATAAAGAATTGCATATTTAGATCTAAAAAAAAAAAAAAAAGCAGAACACCTTGTAAATCTATGTATTTCTTCTCAACATTAACCTGTCTTGTCAACATAGCTCATTTATTAAAGGAAATACTTTGTGTCGTGACACAGAATGGTAGAAATTTATTTGAAATTTGGGATCCATTATTCTGTATTGGGTTGTTCACTAGCTTTCCATATATTGTCTAACACTGTAGTGTTAACTTAGAGTTATATGCCATAAAATTCAGCCAGTTCTTTCCCCAACCTGCCTTCTTGTTTTTTTCTTTTAAAAGCATATGTCCATTTGCTTTATGCTGCGACTGGACTTCGACACAGAGCTCAGTTTACGTACTCTTTGAGCTGACCTGGAAGTGTTCTGTGGTCATTCTTTCTATTCCCGTGATTCTTGTCTTCCTTTATTTTCGTGCTCTGTTTCACACCTGGGTAGTGGTCCACACTGTGGATTGAAAAGCTATATATGGCAGTTTGGTATATTAGGTATATTCTGTCTTGCCTCAAAATACCTAACGCATGAGACTGCAATTCTTATCACTTTGGGCAGACCCTGCTTTAGGAGGTACGTTCTGAACAAGTGAAGAGCCTGAAGCACGTTTAGCTTCTGTTGGTTTGTGTTCTTTTCCATAGCTGTGAGTTGATACTGTAGAATAAACTAGATTTCAAATACAAGGTTGTTTGGGGGGGCGGTGAGGAGGGGTATTTGTTCCTGGAGTTTTCTGTTTTGGTTTGTTGGAGTTTTTTTTGACAAAGTTGTTTGTGTAATAGACTCTTTTCCTTTAATGGGAATTTTAAAATGTTTTGGGTTGGGGCTTTGTTGTGGTTGTTTTTTTTGTCTTTTTTTGTCTCTGTGGTTTTTTTTGTTTGTTTGTTTTGTTTTGGTTTTGGTTTTTTTTTCTTATAGGTCTATGCTCTCTGGTCCTGAGGGAAGTTAAATTTCCTGCTTTCAAAAAACTGTTAACCTTGGTAAAGTTGTAGACAGAAGTAACACGCCTTCTCACTCTAGGATATAAAAAAAAATTACATACTGATCATAAACTCTTGCTTCTGTATGGGCCTATATGAAATTTTAATGAAGTTGGTCCCTTAATTAAAGTCTTGACTCACAAGTTATATTCAACTCTACATTCACTACTAATCTTGAGCCTCATCTGTTCTCATGTATAGGAAAGGAATACTTATAAGAAAAGGGAGAAATTTTTAAACCTTCAGAAAGAAATGAAGAAAATTCTCTGGTCTTGGAAGCATAAAAACCCAGTGGCTTTGTCAAAGAATTGAGAGTAGTCTTAGGTTTACCTACAAGAAGTAATTTTATCAAAGAACACGATCTGTATTTAGTGAAGTGTGAGGCTGCATGTGCTTTTCTTGGGAGACTTGTGAGGCTCTCCTCTTGGGAAGAGGAGCCTTGTCAGACGCCTTGCCTGTGGGCTGTGTTGGGTCTGTGTGGAATTGTTCTCTTGCCCCGTGTTGCCCCTTGGCTGCGGGGGGTGGGCGGCAGCCACTGCTCCCTGTGGTGGTACTGGGGCTGCCTCCACCTCTTATCCTCGCTGGCACTGGTGTCAACAGCAACCAAGTTTGACTTGGTTTATGCAAACCAATACATTTCCCTACTGGCAAGATCTCGTTAGAGGCCCCGCTTATATAACTACAATTTCCCAAATGTTTTATGTAATCGGTGTGGTGAGCTATAACATTAATTCTGCTGAATGCTATGGAGGTAAGTGCAGTGAATTATTTCTCTGAAAGTGTGTGCCATGCCGTTTTGTAGTGTCTTCCCAAAAAACATGGCAGAATCAAAAAAGAAAAAAGGACAAAGAAGTGAAAATTAGAACAGGCAGTGGTATTTTTCTGAGTTCTGTCAGTTAGTAAATTAAGACATGTTTGAGAATCTTTGAATGAACAGCAGCATTTTCTTAATTTTGTCAGGACTCTGGAAGAGGGGTTTATGTTTGATTTTCTAAAGCTGACTTATGGAATATACAACAAAAAATGGATTAACTACTACAGGATTTCTATTTGGTTTTATTCTGTTCCGAAATAACTTCATTTTCAGCTTTTAAGAGTCTTAAGAAGCTGGAAATGCAATTGTCTTGTCATAAAATTCACTAAATTTATGTCTTTTATTTCTGGATGTTGCCCAAAGTATCTTAGGTTCACAAGTCCTCAAAATAAGAGGAAATTGCCTCTTGAAACAACATACTACTTAAAACCCCTTACTTAGGTGATTAATCAAAAACAGTGATACAGGTTTGTAAGATGACTGCCATTTTCACCCTTTTTCTCCACTTAGGTGTTACTACTTCTTGTTTTGGGAAGTTCTGTACTTAACATTACTCTGGCTGAGAGAAAATTCATTTGTTTGTATGTGGAGTAATTTTGCAGAATGAGGATCCCTAGGGATCTAAATACCTGAAAGGCTAAAATCAGGTATGCAAATATATGAGAAATAAATCTGAGAGGAAACGCAGCTCTGAGACAAACACAACTTGAGAATAGCTGCTTGGTCTATCCTGTTTTCCTTGCAGCAATTTAAGGTCTAGTCATATAGCAGATGTGTCAACTATAGTCTAGATAGGTGATTAGAGGCTAAATGGGATTCTTTCTCACAGGGAAGCAGATTGGGGAATTTGTACATCTGTCACTAAATCTTTTTTATTTTTATTTTTTTTTTCTTCAGTATGTTTCTCAAGATTTAACTGTCTTGGGAAATTGCCTGAAGCTACTGTGCTACAGATTCGTAATGTTTGTTTCTGGCATAACCTGACTGACAGAGGTTGCCAGAACTGAAAAGGGCTTTTGATTGGGTGTTGGTGCTGCCACACCTATCCCAGCACAAGGGTATTGGTTTGTGGTTGCAAGTACATCCCAAGTGAGTCTGTAATAGGAGGAAATAGTTGTTTCCAGTTGAATGAAGAATGAATTCCTATGTTTATTGAGATACACAATGAATTAGTTGGATACTCTGTGTTGAGTTATAGTGTATTTTATGCCTGGTTCTGTGATTGAAGACTGCCCAAAATATGGGAGGTGTGCTGAGAACTTAATGAAAACTAAGGAAAACTGACAAGTACAAGCATGTGTGTAACTTTTTATCTGTAAAATGAGACATTTCTGAAATGTACAGAGCTCTGTTGTTATGCATCAAGCTTGTTCATTTTTAATGAACTTATCGTAAAAAACCTTACACTTTCATGGAAGAGATTTTGTTTTGGAAGCTGTATTGTACGCAGTCTCTTTAACCCTTAAACTATAGGTAGAAAGCAATGGAAATTCTCTAAAAGTATAGATTAAAATTAGGGAGAGGATCTGCTGGAAACAGAAACGGAGCTAAATATCAATAATAATAATAATAAAGTATCTTTATTAGAACCTTTCCTGACTATGTAATGAGAGCAGTGGTGGATCAGTAGCTGGAGATACTTGTACTTAGTGTGTAAAAGTGATGTTAAAAACACACCAACAAACCAAAGCTTAAATGGTATTTGCTAGCTAATTTGAAATTCAACTTTGAAAAAGTATTGGAGAACTTAAGGAAACTTGCTGTTGACTGTTAAATGTCTAAGTCTGAAAACCAAATTGTTCCATGCTCTCTCTTAACAAGATAAGATGTGAGTTATAATTGTATTGAATTACAGCTAGTGTATTGGCAGCTGCGTTGTATGTAGAATAGTCTTAAAATGGGCCTTGGCATGATATCTCAGTGTGTTCGTTGTATATGAGTTGCATAGATCATTCTTGAATTTTTCTCTCAACTAATTGTGTATTTTGCAACATGCCACCAACTTAGCTTATTTTTTATTTCTCTTTTTGTGTAAAAAATGGAAGATTTTCGCAGTAATAGTCAGAACTAAGCAAGTTTGTATGAGAGACTGAATATATATAAACTGACAGGTGCGTGATACAGACCTGTACCCACCGGAGGCCTTGAGCTAATTGTTTAATGTGAAGTTGCACACAAGTGCTCAGTGATTTTTTTTTTCTTTCTCGCCAATCTACTTGTTTGATTTATATGTATTTCTTGATTTAAGATTGCCACTGTTTTCTCATTTGTTGAATTTGAAAAAGGGAAGTAATAGATGCTGAAGAAAGAAGACTTCTTGGTTTTCCTGTAATCATCATATTAGCTATCACAGATTTTCTTAGAATAGCTAATCACAGCCAAAACTTGAGGTCTCGATGAAGATTCTTATTTGACTGACCCATCAGGTGTGGGGAGCTGTTGTTAGAAGTGAAAAATTCTGAACAGTCTTACCTACAGATTCTGTATGATGAATTGCTTGAAGAATAGGAGTTAATGTCTCCCGTTTTATGTGGAATAAAGTAAGTATTGTAAAAGAGGCAAATCTGGCAAATCATTTACAATATAAGTACTCTTAAAATAAGCTCCTTGCATTCCAGCTGCCAAGCAGAAGCAATAGTAGAAGCCTTTATTGCAATTGCATGAGACAAGTTTTTAAGAACATTCACTAGGGTAGCTCTCCAGAAGATTATATCACTGATGAAGTTTGGATTCAACTGGATAGCCATAATAAGAAAGCACAGCTGTTGGACCGAGTGTTCAGGATTCTACTTACTGTATTTAATGGGATGAATGGAAAAAAGAGATGCTTTAGAGCAAAGCGGTATAATGGTATGCTTTTACCAGAGCATCAGTTTTCTTGTAGGTCTCTAATGGAGATACTACAATTTTTCTACTCATGTACAATTTTTTTTTTCCACTTTTTAATGAATGATTTAGAAAATTTGTGATGGAAGGAACTGCACAAACTTTAAGTAGCTAGACTAGATACTATGGAGAAAAAATGTAGTTTGTTTGTTTGGTTGGTTTTTTTTGGTGGGACTGTTTTTTAAGGAAACTTAAAATCGGTTACATCTCCACTGTTCTTTGTCATGTGCCTATGAGTTTTCTCCAAGTGTGTGCTAGACAAGTAGACATTAAAGTCAACTAAAAACTGGCTGAACCTCTGGACTTTGTGTTGTGGTCAGTTGTGTGAAGCCCAGTTGGGGGCTGGTCGCTAACAGTGTGCCCTAGAGGCCGATCTGTTTAACATCTTTGTTAAACATGACCTGGATGATGAGACAGAACGCACACTCAGCAAGTTCGTAGCCAATACAAAAGTGGGAGTAGTGCTTGATAAAACAGATGGGTGTGCTGCTATTCAGGGCTGGACGGGCTGGAGGAATACACCGACGGGAGCCTCATGCAAAGGCCTATCTGGGGCAGCACAGCAAGGACGTGGTTAGAATCGACTGGCTGGAAAGAGCTGAGCAGTAAAGGCCCTGGGGTCCTGACAGACCACGAGTTGAACGTGGGCCAGCAGTGTGCCTTTGGCAAAGAAGGTCAATGGCGCACTGGACTGCGCTGGAACGAGCGTCACAGCAGTTCAAGGGAGGTGATCCCTCCCCTCTGCTGTGCCGGTGAGACACACCTGGAGTGCCGGGTCTGGTTCTAAGGCTCCCCCGTAGGAGAGAGTCATGGACATACTGGAGCAAGTCCAGCAAAAGGCTGCTAAGATGATGAGGGGACTGGACCATCTGTCATGCTAGGAGAGGCTGAGAGCTGCAACTGTTTAGCCTGGAGAAGGGAAGGCTCGGGGGCATCTTATGAATGTGTGCGTACACCAGATGGTGAGGAGTAAAGAGGACTGAGCAGGCATATTCTTAGTGGTGTCTCATGAAAACATAAGGCGATAGGCACAAACAAAAACATAATAAAACACTTCTCTTTTTTTTACTATGAGAATGTTAAATTCTGGCACAGGCTGCCCAGAGATATTGAGTCGTCTTCCTTGTAGACATTCAAAACCCACTTGAGCGAGGCCCAGCATAGTCTGTTCTAGCATACCCTGCTTTGCTCAGGGTCTAGGTTAGGCTAGGTGACCTCCAGATGGGTCTTCCAACCTCAGCCCATCTGTGGTTCCGTATACATGGTGTTTCTATAATAGCTACTGTGTCCAACCTGTAAGTTGTGAGTGTCAAATGTCAAAACTAATAGTCATTATTGTGTAAATACTGAGATGTAGCTAGGAATTACAAATTTTTTCCGTTGCATGATAGGTACCTGTAGGTTACTGGAAAGTATCCCAGTAGGCCACTACAGATTTGTCCTAGATTCATCTCGGGCTTGGCTTTGAAAATAAATTTGGACTCTCAACTGGTGACTGTGCCACCTTCTGCTTACTTTATGATTTTGCTTCTACAATCTAATTTTTTTTTAAAGAGTGGAATTACTGATCAGTCTTTAGTATGAACATGAATTTTATTTTTTTGGTTAAAATATGGTATTTTTTTTTTCCAGAGGAAGAGAAGAGAAATTACTTCAAGGTAGTTTCTTTCTGATCTTTCTGGGAAAGTAGCTTATATTCTTCTGCAGTTATTAAAAATTCTATGATTCTGGTTGGAATTTCCTTTATTTATTCTGGAAACTTAGCACTTAGCATTAAAACTTCCAGAGGTGATTTGTAGTTAACACGTTCTAGAAAGTGGAAAGATGCTGTAGATAAAAATACTGTGTTGGGAGTCTTGCAGCCTGTTTTTCACTCATATTTCTTTCCTGCATAACTGTGTACTTGCTTGGAATGCTCCATGCCTTTCCTTCCTTAAACAAGCCTGGAAAGTAGAAAACAAATTATGAGCAAGAAATGGATTTGTTTTCCAGTCTGCTTTTCAAAACACTGGTGAAGATTTCTTTTTTTATCCATAGGGGCTGAGTGCTATATTCTTATCGGCGTGGTCTCTTCTGCTGTGAGGAACCACTAGATAGTGGTATTGCATGGAGTCTACAGAAATTCTCGAGGAAATAAAACTCAAAATAGATCAGGCATTGAAAGGAAAAGACTTGCAGGCAGAGAGAGTGCAAAAATGAACTTTGTTTTGGTGGGGAAGAGGAAACTGGGAAGACCTTTTCTTTGGCTTGTCGTACAGTACTGCTGGTTTTTTGGGAAAACTGAATACGGAAAACCTTTTGCTAGTGCCTTTATCAGCTCAACACTTGAGGACTCATCAGTTAGGATGAATTGTGTGGATGAGTGATAATAATGCTGACTATGCCTTGCTTTCAGGTTTACAAGAGGAAAAGAGATCATCTTTTTTTAGTGTCAACTTCATTTACCATTATCCAAAAGTACTTGTGACATTTTCAGGTGATGGCACTCAGAAATATTGCTTTGGATATCCTGTAGAGCAGATTTCGAAATGGAGATGTTTCATTTTACTTTACTTTTTTGCAGTTGTTGTTCTATCATCCCCGCTTTCCTTTCTTCCCACTTTGCCAAATAAAAGAGAAAACAAATCCCTTTCATTCTAAATATTTAAAGTCAGTTCCCAATATTAGTGGGTACTCCTACAAAAATTATGTTGTCCTGAAAAGCAGGACAACTCAGCTGGCATACGCTTAGTTATTAAAAAGCTATTTGTTTCTAGCTGTGTGTTTCTAAGCCATGTATTGAAAAATCTAAAACCAGGCAAAGACCAGACAGGTTTTCATCATAAACATCTAGTGAAAATAAATGTTCAAAAACACGACGCTTCAGATCGTGAAAGTTAATAGGGGCTTAGATTTTAAGGTGGAATAGATTAAGATTTAAGAGCAAGTTTTTAGTCTTGAACTGTAATGAAAGTTAGCTTGAATGATAAAGCAAGGAAATAGATTTAGAAGGAAACAGGGCAGTAATTTTTTAGAATTCTATGTAGTTCAGATAACTGCATGACTGAATGCTTCTTTCTGACGAAAATACAGTAGGTGAAAGTACAGGTGATGTGATTGTATGAATTATAATTTAGCCAAGTTTAGCAAAAATGGGAGACTTAAATTATAATTTATGTCAATATAATTGCTTATGACTGGGTTAGACATTACTTATAGTGGCCTTTTCAAAAAAAGAATTGATTTTAGAACAAAATGGAAAAACTTAAGCTTTGCTTTCAGACAATAAATGGAATCAACTAACTAATCTTACCCCTTTTACATGATTGGTTTTTTTCACTCCAAATTGAGATTCTCTAAGTGTGATGGATTTGGTATGGAAATATATTTTGCAGAAAATTTCAACTTCTGTTCATCCTTTTAGGCTCTCATTGCTTCAATGTCAGTGAATGTCATCCTTTAAGGCATTTGATCCTATTGAAGACAATGCACTTCTTCAGTGCCATCTCTCATATTTTTCACCAAAAGGCTGTTTTTCTTCTGTGGATGCTTTTTCAAGGAGTAATATGACTGCTTTTTGTTAAGGAATAATCGGTGAATTAGAAAGTATATTTTCCTTTTAAAAATACGTAGTGTGAGAGAAATTTCTGAATGCTATTGTCTGGGAAAAAAACTCCAGCTTCATTAACTGTGACTTGACTGACTATTAGGATGTAATTTGATGATACTAGATACAAAAACTGGAAAAGGAAAGGATCGACTTACTATGGCTATCAGGTGATTAAAGCAGACGGAAATATGGCATCTGTATTTTCTCTGTAATGTAGTTCTGAAACAATGCCAATGGTTTGGGATGAACCAAATAATTTTTAAGTCATAGTACCGAAGTAGTCTCAGAAGCATTGTAAGTAACTTGTATTTTGATAACATTTGTATAGTAGAGCGCTCCTTATCAGTTAAGCAAGTTTGAGGTTTAATACTACTCTACTTATTTTACAAGTATTGGTCGAGTTTAAAAATAAGGGTTGATTTTCAAGGAGCCATTACAAAATATTTAAACTGTTTTCTGCTAGAATTAGTTCCCGTTTTGACTAACTTTTGAAGCTGTTTCTAAACAATTTTTCCTCTTTCATAACAGTCTTTCTTCAACATATTCTTGTGTTATATTGAAGCCTGTCATCATGAAAATGTTTTTGATGTCATAATGAGATTGAAACTTACATTAAACTCTGTTTTGACTTACTCTGCAAGTTGGTTTTATGCTTTGGCACAGGAACGAAACTTATGTGCAGTTAACAAAACTAAATTTGGCACAGAAAGCAAACTTATGTTCAGCTAACAAAACGAAACGTCGCAGTCACACAGGTAATAAATATATTGCTTAGAAATCGCTCTGTTTGGGAACAGCACAACAAAAATATACAGAATGGGATTGCTGAACCCTGTAAACTTATGTAACTCCATTAGAGACAGCAATGCCAGTGTAGAACAGCTGAGCATTTCTCTCAGAAATAGATGTCACGTAGTAGCCAAGTGGGGGATTAAGTGCCAGGTCGTACAAAGCACTAATGGTGATGTCTCCCCTAATTTGGTTTATAGTAAAGAGCTGCACTTTACTTCTATCCGGCTGCTTCTTGTCTTTCTGTCAAGTTCTTCAAGTCTACTTTTTTTGTCCTGGAAAAATTATTTCAGTTCTAGCTTGTACATATAATTCTAAGGTGTTCTACTTCTGAAAATTAGTTTAATTCTATCTGGCCGGTTGCGTGTCCATCTGCAGCATTCTTTAATGGGCATCTTGGCCACTGACTAGAGATGTCTACTGTTACTCAAATTTTTCTTCCTCAGAAAATGGAGTACAGTTATTAAATTCCTTTGTTCTATTATAATTTGTTGTGGTGAGGAAAATACCCCACTTTTCCATTTTCTGCAGCACATCCAAAATAACCGTATAAGAAAGAAATGGGGTTTTCTGCTAACCATATCAGGATGCCATCTGTCCCTGTATCCAGTCAAAGACTTTGCTGAGTGGAATGGGGTTACCCCCAAGTATCTCTTTCTGTCAGCCTCACATATGTGCTGATGCCTCTGTCAAATCCCCTTTTGTCCCCCTAAGGTCATATTTCACTGGTGAGACCCAGTCTTGGAAGCACTTAGCTGCTAGAGCAGAAGGAGCAACAGGGCCTGATTGCCCGCTTGACCTCTTGTCATGGGTGAGCTCCTTCTTGGTTCACTACTGATTGCTGAAATCACTTCTAGGATCACCTATTGTTGTGTCCTGGCCCTTAGGCCTGAGGTTTAAACCACTCTTGACTGCCTGGCTTATGAATTCCATTCTCATGTTGCCGCTCAGTGTTTTGGGCTATCAAAAGAGGTGCAGGTAATGTGCTCCTCTTGTTGAATCTGATTACAGAGTGCTCTGTAGCTGTAGCTTGACGTGCTGCCATGATTTTGATTTGTGTTACCTGATTGAGAAAGGCTATCCCTGTTTCTGGACTGGGACAAAGCACAT
Source organism: Cnemophilus loriae (assembly GCA_013397755.1). NCBI lineage: Eukaryota > Metazoa > Chordata > Aves > Passeriformes > Corvidae > Cnemophilus > Cnemophilus loriae. The sequence goes on from VZTF01001716.1 coordinate 4,736,728, forward strand.
ATTTCCCAGATAGGCTGTGGTAGCATAAAGCTCCTGATTAGCTCCCAGAAAGCCTCTCATTTGCTGTCTGATACAACGCTAGGAGAAAGGAAAAAGGCCACAGTGAATGAATGACCTATTTGGCCACAATGACCACTCTGTCCCTGTGCCGAGACGTGCTCTGCACATCTTCTTTGGGTGGGGACATCTCCTGCCCCACGATTAATTGGAATGTGGCATGCCTTTTTCTGATAATTAAATTTTAAGGTACAGGCAGTGTAATAATTTATAAACATGCTGAGCTGTAAATGCAAGCGGATCGTTTAAACCAGTAGGATTTTCAGACAATTCAAGAGAGTTAATATTTCAGTGTGGGCCATACACAAATAAACAAAACACAGGAAGGATTGAAGTCAAATAGTTAAATGTGATACTGATCTGTACTTGGCAGTTCTGAAAGTAGACGTGGATTATCAGCACATCGCATTACAGGTACATAAGGAGCAGGTATTTAGGAGCATGAAGAAAGCACCTTTAGGTGTATTGACCCCTGTGAGGTGTTATACCTACTGTATATGGTATTAAACATCAGGAAACCTGAAAATAAAAAATGAAATTTTCCCCTGTCTTTTATTCTCAGTGTAGATTGGTGAGCAGTGCGTGGCCTCGGACTTACCCTCTTTTACAGAAAATTAAGTATAAGTGTTTAGCAATAAGTATGAAAATGATAAATTTCTTCTTATCCAAAGGTAGAGTGCTAGGCAGTAGTGGATATCTGTTAATGCTCAATACTTAGAAATTATGTTGAGCTTCATAGTGTCATTCTCTAAATAATTAATTGTAAACAAAAGTCATTAGAGACTGCTTTGGAAAGCTAGTTGCTGTAGTAAAAATAATCCAGTATTTGTTTTCAGGGTTTCTACAGGAATAAACTACTGAATTTTACTTCGGCATAAATTGAGGTAACATATGAAGACTGTTGAATATTTTAATAATAAATTTTTTGTGAAAGTATGGTTTTTAGGGAAAAAAATTCAAGTTCTTGCCCTCTGTGGATTTTATCTCAAAGGAAGACTGGTATAGTTAGACCAGCTTTTTGGGGGGAAAAATGCTATTGATGCTATTTGCAAGGGACACTCTTTTTACAGCTGCAGGCCGTATTTGTCCCTTCCCTGCTCATTGTGCTGTGCCTCTAATTCACTGGCCCAGGTATTTGGATAGACTTGCAGTGAATCAGATAGCTGAAGAACAAGTGTCTTCTTCCCACCTTTTCTGTGACGTCTGAGAAATCCTGGCCTAAAGTTCTAGGCTTGTTTCTGTTTTTGTTATCAGCAACACAAAGATCTTGATTGACAAAGCATCTTCTATTTGTGAGATTTTCCATAAGGAAGCAAAAGATCTAGATAAATAGATGGGTTTTTTAATTGGAATGTTAAAAGAAAAGAAGAAAGAAAGATGGGCATACATAGGTTTTAAGGTTTGGAATTTTTTTTGTATACATGTTATAACTATCTGTCTACTTTTGTATGTAGTAACGCGTTTGTAAGATTGTACTCTGTGATTGTGGTGAGTTTTTATGAAAGGCAGTTTTAAGTAGCTTTGAAGTACTTCCCTGTATCATTGTATTCTTATAATGCACTAAGGAGAAGAAATTTGTCCTGTAAAACAAACTTTTTCTGGGTATTAACTTGGTTATTTTATTTTGTTTTAAATTGATCATAGTATGTAAATTTTAAATGCTTAAATATAACATATGTCTGATTTTTTTACATTATTTGGTCAACTGGAAGTAAAGGGAAAAAATTAATGCAATGCCCATTGTAACAAAAAACCATGATTGTTCTGGACTATCATACAGGAAACAAAATTTCTACATAAAATTAATTAATGATAATGCTCGCAATTTTTTTTGTTTCTTACTGATTTTGTGGACTGAACTTTTCTGTTTGCAACCTGCTGGACTTTTTACTGTTTCTCAGTACATGTTACTATTTCCTATGTGAAGTAATTCTTACCTACTCACAGAGAGCAAGGGTAGGTCAGGCTCATTGCTCCACATCTCCCAAATCATTAGCAGATTGTGCACAAGCATTTCCTTGTTGGCACTGTACTTGTGTGGTTCATTCAAGAGGCAGGCAGCACTGACAAAATCTGGGGATGCCTCTGGAGGCTCTGGTGTTTCAGACTGGTGTTCAGGCAGCAGCAGCCTGGGAGCACTGGGAACAGAACAGTTCACCTGAACAAGGCTGAACACGGTGCTCTGACCCGGGGACCCACACATCAAGTCTGAAATGGAGGTTTACCAAAGTCATAAGGTTGATGTTTGTGTGAGATGTGTAAGATGTTTTTTTCTCATAGATATCAGCTCTTGTTTTGATGTAAAATTAGAGAAAATGAAGCATGCACATTTTTTGAGATATTTTCATAGAATCATAGGCTATGGTTTTCTGTGATGCAAAATAATTTCCACTCAATTCTAGTATTAAGGTGAATTACACATTTGTAATTAGAAAAGTATTCCATCGTGACTAAATTGCTGGCAGGAGCAGATGACCAAACTACAGCTGACCATGCAAGAGTTGGTCAGCTTTCCAAACCATAACGTCTGGTTTGGGATAAAAAATATTTCTCAGTCAAACTTTCGTCTTTCAGCCATCAACAGTGTGGAACAGGAATTGTTGTTTGTATTCCATGTAGTTCAAAACACCAAAGCTAGTGCAGGGACTGACTTGCTTCACCTTACCGCATACAATATAATTAAACAATCCAATAATTACTGGCATAAACAAGGTTATTACTGTTATTGTTACTAACTTACTCTGTTGTAGTTCTTCAGACCAATGCACACAGTATTTCAGTAGATTCTTATTAATAATCATGTTACTGTTTTGTATAAAAAGTATTAGCTGGCAATCTCGGTATCCATATAGAGAGTATGGTTCTGTCTGTACCTCTGAAATGGTATGCTGACTGAAAATACAGTAAAGCATGATTTTTTTTTTTTCCTGTCATGTGATAAGAATTCCTATGTGCAGTTAGAGTAGAGCAGGAAAAATATTAATTACTCAAATAAGCAGTTTATGCTTCTTAGTGTTATGCTGTTGTACTAGAAAAGCTGCTGGTGTTTTTTAAAGCATTTTTAAAAGCATTTACAAGCATGCTTAGCAGGGGTTCATTCTCTGATTTAAAAATAGAGAATGCAAAACTTGTTTTATCTACCTACCTCCAACGTTTGCAACCTTACTGCTTTTTCATTTTCAGAAACTTACTTGAGAAGGAACTAGTTATTTTACCTAGAACTTTAAATGTATTCATTTGCTCCAAGGTACTTCAATTTCTGCTTGCATTTCAGTGAAGTGCTGTTAAGTTGCTTTTGCTTCAGTTCATACAGACTTTTTTCTCTGTGTTCCAATGTTAATACAGTGCATCAAATTCTCAAAGGTAAAATCTGATGCAGCTATTCAATTTCTTTAAAAATACCGAGGTTTATAGTAATTTGATGGAGCTGGAATTCAGTCTGCTATAAGACATATGTTACGATGCAACATTCAGTTGCATGCATTTTATTTTTACATTTCCCATAAGATACCAATGCCCTTCATTTAGGGAATGAGTTGTGCTTGAATTTGAATTGAATTTGTTGCTGTTCAGTGCTTTTAGTAAGAAGCAAGTCAATGATGAGAATTTAAAGATACCTTCCAAATGTGGCATTGCACATAGATTTATTTTTCACTTGGAGTTTTTAATGAGGTTTCCACTGCTAAATCATAATACCCTTGAAAATGCTTCATGATTGATACTTTCTGCAGATTGTAGTGCTGCATAACTTGAGACTGGAACACTGCCTGAAGTGAAGAAAATTATGGCACTTTTATGCACAAGGACAAGAGTCAAGGGCTGTTCTGAGTGTGAGATTTGACCTAGTGTTCCGCAAGTGCTTATTATAATGACCTGATCCTAAATGTGAGATTTACTTTTTTTTTGTAGTACCTTTTAAATTACATTGTCCAACTTCTCTAACGAAAACTAAGGCCTATTCATGCAAAATACTGCACATAACGTTTACAAAACCCCCAAAACCTCCTATTTTTGATATGAACAAAGAAGTTGAACACTAGATACCATTAAAACAACAGGGAAACAAACCTTTGAGATCCAATAGCTGAGACTGTTTGTTGGTAACAGGAGAGAGGTGAAAGCTTTGTCATCAGAAGTTACTGTTGGCATCACCAAAGACATTAAGAATATAAAAGGTTGAAACGTTGGGTGAAGGGCATTTCAGTGATAGTTATGATTATTTTAATGGAATGGCATGTTGGTTTAATTGTCATTTTTTGCAATGTTTTGGTAGAGTTTTGTGAGTCTCTGTACCATGAAACTCCTTTAAAATAAGATTTTTTTTGTTTTAAATCTGGGGAGGAAGAAAGCCAAAAGTGTCCTTGATACCTGCAGATATGTAAGTAGTACCAAAACCAAGTTGCCAAACCTATGTTTTTTTCCTCTTTCATTGAATAGCACGTACATATATTAAAAAATGTGAATTAGAATAACTTAAAGTGGTTTTTGTGATATTTTTAAGCTAATCTCTTGCTATATAAAGATAAGTAAGGCTGGGAGTTTGGGGTTTTTTGCATCTAATGCTGTTTCAGAACTTTTTTCTTTTTTCTTTTCTATTGTAAAGTGAAGCCTGTCCTTTTGGGGTTTTGTTGCACAGGTAACAGAATGGGGTATGTTATTTCAGGCATAAAATTTAGAATAAAATGTCTGGACTTTCGTTCAAACAAACAGAAGAACACCATGGCCAAAGTCTTGAATCCGCTCTTTCACTTGTGAGAGCTCTTTTGAGCTTTGTAGCTCATCTGAACACTTGACTGTAGACACTTTCTCTAGTCTGGAGCATAGAGGCTTTTGCTTGGTGTCAGGAGAGCAATTCTGTGCCTTCTTCATATTTCCCAGACTTGAGGGCAAGTCAGCGCAACCTTCCTCTGTTGCCTGGTCGAGTGCTGATGCAGGACTAGGTTCTGTTCTCAGTGAAAAAAGAAAATCCCCTGCTGCTTCTTTGTTGTTCATTTTTGTTGCTTCTTGTTAATTTTTAAGATGCACAAGTTATACTAATTAGAAGACTTTTGGTTCAGATGTGTTTTATAGCTCTGCTGCCTGTATATCTAGGAAGTGTGAGAATTGCTGGAGTTCTTGAAGCAAAAGATTGCATTAACCCCACCTACTGCATAAGTTTATTCACTGATGTATACAGATACAGAGACATATACTTATCTGTACTTCCTAGTTAAAAACCAAGATGATGATCTACTGTGTTGTGGTGCAGTTGAACCATCCCTTAGGATATATCTGGTTATCTTAAAACTTTCATTGAATGCTGGTGGTTTTGCTGCTTTCACAGCCTTCTTGAACTGCTTAGCTCCCTGGGCTCTCCAGATTGCTGGCTGCCCTGCCCTGAGCTTTTCTGTTCGGCTGACTTACTAGCTGAGAAGTTGGTGAATTTATGTAGTGAGGGAATATAGACCTTAGGATATACAGAATGCTTACTAGATAAGCTGTCAAAAGTGAAATTGTATTTGGGCAACCATCAAGATTACAATCCAAAATAACTAGTGTTTGCATTTTAGATGTTTCTGAAATGAAATATTTAAGAACATGTAGCATTTGGAAAGGAGGGATTTGAGATACGGTTTTTGTTCCAGTTTAATTTCTTGTTGTGATATATACTCTGTGTGTTATTTTCTAGCAGAAGACCTCTGTTCAATTTTTTTTTTTAGTCTGTGCTTTGAACTATTTTAAATAAATACAGAGGTTTTTTAAAATGCATTTTTAAATGTGCTTTTTCCCCCAGGGTATTTACAGCAACAGCACGGATATAAAGACAAAGCTTTCATTAGGAAAATTAGGGGTTTAAGGAGAACAGAAAAACTACTCTACTCTACAAGATGTATAAGAATATCATGACCAATACCGCATTTATGCAGTTACATCCTTAATAACATTTGGTGTTTTATTTGTATGATGAAAACAAGCCAGATTGGTGAAGTAGCTCAGAGTACCTAGGTATGTTTTTCTTAGGATTTAACAGATAACCAGAATGTCTTTTCTCTTAATACAATATTATTTCATGTTTGCAGGTAATATATGCTTTGAACACTAAAAATGATGAACATGAAGCAGCTATCCAAGCCCTTAAGGATGCTCATGAAGAAGAAATCCAACAAATTCTTGCGGAGACCAGAGAGAAGATCTTGCAGTATAAAAGTAAAGTGGCAGAAGAAATGGATCTCAAGAGAAAGATTCAGGTTTTGGAAGAGTCACTGGAAGACCACAAAAAGATGAAACATCAGGCCTTGACAGAATTTGAAGCATATAAGGATAGAGTTGAAGATATGCAGCTTTGTGCAGAAGCTCAGCATGTCCAACGCGTAGTGACCATGTCAAGGGAAGTAGAAGAGATCAGAAAGAAATTCGAGGAAAGGCTACGAAGTTTCATACAGTTGCAAGTACAGTATGAGAAGGACAAGCGTACAGCTCTGGAAGACTTAAAAGCTGCCCACAGGCTTGAAATTCAAGAACTTCTGAAGACTCATCAGAGTCAGAATGCTACTTTAAGTAAGGGACAAGAGAAACTAGAGGAATTGCACAGACTGGAGCTGGAAGACTTGAACAATAAAGTTGAAGAGTTAAGGCTGGAAAGGAAAAAGCTCATTGAGGACTATGAAGGCAAACTCAGCAAAGCACAGTCCTTCTATGAACATGAACTTGACTCTTTGAAAAGATCTCAGCTTTTTACAGCAGAAAGTCTGCATGCTTGCAAAGAGAAAGAAGTGGAGCTAAGAAAAGAATTTCAGAACCAGGAAAGTATGTTACGGAAGAACCTGGGAAAGCTTAAAACTGAATTGCAAATGGTCCAGGATGAAGCTGCCAGTCTACGGGAAAAATGCCAAAAACTTCAGGTGGCTCTTGGTACTGCAGAAAACAATGTTCAGGTGAGACTGATGATATGTTGTTCCCAAGACTGTGAATTTTCCTATAGATGCAGTCTTTCCGTGTGGCTGGTAGGTTGAGGTTATTGGAGTGTGTAAACTTGATTTTCTTTCACTCATACTTGCTTGTCATCTTTTTAAAATTTTTTTCATTTATTTCTATTTTAAACTTAATTGTTTATTAACAATATTTTCACTAGCAGCAACTGAAATATTGCACGCTCTTTCAGTATGTTAATGGGTTTGGCTGAGGTAGAGTTAATTTTCTCCATAGCAGCTTGTAGGGTGCCATGTTTTGGATTTGTGCTGGAAACAGTGTTGGTAATTCAGGAATGGTTTAGTTATTGCTGAGCAGTGCTTACACAAAGTCAAAGTCTTTTTGGCTTTTCATCGCACTCCACCAGCAAGGAGGCTGGGGGTGTACAAGGAGCTGGAATGGAGCACAGCCAGGACAGCTGACCCTAACTGACCACAGGGATATTCCGCATCATATGACATAATGCTCAGCATATAAACCTGGGTGAAGGAGGAAGGGGGAGATGTTTGGAGTGATGGTGTTTGCCTTCCCAAGTCACTGTTATGCCTGATGGAGCCCCGCTTTCCTGGGGACGGCTGAACACCTGTCTGCCCATGGGAAGTGGTGAATGAATTCCTTGTTTTGCTTTGCTTGTGTGTGTCAGGCTTTTGTTTTATCTATTAAACTGTCTTCATCTCAACCCACGAGTTTTCTCACTTTTACCCTTCCAATTCCCTTCCCTGTCCCACTTTGGCAATAGTGAGCAAGTGGCAGTGTCATAGTTAGCTGTTTACCGAGTTAAACTCCAACACAGTTTTATTTAGTGTGTTGGGTTGACCCTGGCTGCCAAGTGCTTACCAAAGCTGCTCTATCACTCTCCTCCTCGGCTGAACAGGAGAGAGAGACTGTAATGAAAGGCTTCTGAGCTGAGATAAGAAGAGGGAGAGATCGCTCATCAGTTACCATCATGGGCTGAACAGACGCGACTTGGGGTAAAGGAATTTAATTTATTACCCATCAAATTAGAGTAGGATAATGAGAAGTAAAACCAAATCTTATAAGAGCACTTTCTCACCAACCCTTCATCCTTCCTGGGCTTAACTTTATTCCCAATTCTCTAACCTCTTCCCCCACATTGATTCAGGGGGATAGGGAAGAGGGTCTGCAGTCAGTTCATCATATGTCTCTGCCTCTTCTGCAAGGGCCTTCAGGAGGTGGGTTTATGGAAAGCGGCGGCGAAGGCAAAACTGGTTATATGTTGATCATTCCTGCAGTAAAGGAATTTTCTTCCCAAAGAAGAGGGAGAGTCTAGTACAGTACTGCAGCACATTTGAAAGTTGGGTCCTGCTCTGATCACTGTGGATCAAATGCATAATCTCACCACATCTGGTGTCTGTGTTTCATTACACATCCTGTACGGTGTTTTCTCTCTTCTGTTTAGTTTCTGAAATGACTCTTTACTATTTCAGTAACTTGAATTATAAGAAATCTATATTTCCTTTTGAACCAGAACAATATTTTCTTTTCCTTCCTTCATGTCTAGAACACATTCCACTATCCAAGATATGCTATTGTGAATCAGTACATCTGATTTAAGGCGTAATAAAAGTTTAGAATCATAGAACTATAGAATAGTTTGGGTTGGAAGGGACAGTAAAGATCATCTAGCTCCAAACCCTCTGCCATGGGCAAGGATACCTAGCACTAGACCAGCTTAGTTAGAGTCCCATCCAGCCTTGAACACCTCCAGGGATGGGGAGTCCATAGCCTCTGTGGGCAACCTGTTCCAGTGCTTCACCACCCTCACAGGAGAGAATTTCTTTATAATATCTAATCAAAACCTATGCTCCTTCAACTGAAGGCAACTCCATCCCATCTTATCACTATATGTCTTTGTCAGAAGTCCTTCTCCAGCTCTCTTTTAGGCCTTCTTTAGATACTGGAAGGCTGCTCAAAGGTCTCCCCAAGAACCTTCTCTTCTCCAGGCTGAACATTCTTTCAGGCTGTCTTGATAGGAGGAGTGATCCAGCCCTGTGATTGATTTAGTGGCCTCCTCTGGACTTTTTCCAGTGGCTCCTTGTCTTTCTTGTGTTGGGACCTCCACACCTGGACACACAGTAGTGCAGGTGGGGTCTAAAAAGAGCAGAGTAAAGGGACAGAATCACTTCCTGTGACCTGCTGGCCATGCTGCTTTTGATGCATCCCAAGACATGATTGGCTTTCTGGGCTGGAAGTGCACATTGCTAAGTCATATTGAGCTTTTCATCCCAGAGTCCTTCTCCCCAGGGCTAGTCTCCATTCAGTCTGTATTTGTGCTTGAGATTGCCCTGACCCAGGTGCAGGACCTTGCTCTTGGCCTTGTTGAACTCCATGAGGTTTGCACAGTCCCACCTCTCAAGCCTGCCAAGGTCACTCTGGGTGACATCCCTTCCCTCCAGCGTGTCCACTGTCCACAGCGTGCACCACACAGCTTGGTGTCGTCAGCGAGCTTGCTGAGGGTGCACTTGATACCGCTGCCCATATAGCTGAGAAAGATGCTAAAAAGTGCTGGTCCCAATAGTGACCCCTGGGGAATGTTTGATTTAAGTAAATGCCGGGCTCTCATTTTATGTATCCCCATGCATAGCTTAATTTGAGTCAGTAGTAAACACTCAGAGTTGCAATGAAGGACTCTAAACTGTTGTGAACAGGTAATGTGTTCTTTAATGTGAAAAAGTTTCTAAAACTGACCCTGAAACTCTGTGGACCATTTTATAGTTTTTATTTTTTCATATACCTTTTTGAATATTGTCACATTTCTTTTATGCATTACTGTCATGCCATGTACCCACTATCTTGTTCTTCAGAAAATATTTTTGAAGCATTACATATAATACACAATGAGTATGGCAATAATATTACTCTATTTCAGCTTTTGTGTGAATAAAACTCTTTTGCTGAAAGGTCTCTTCTGTACCTTTTAACCTAATGCTCATTTAAATTTACATGATTGTATATGATGGTAACAGGTATTATGTGTTTCCTGTAGGTTCTTCAGAAACAGCTAGATGATGTGAAGGAGGAGGAGATGTCATTGTTAAGCAAACACAAAGAGGTGGAAAGCGAGCTCGCAGCTGCTAGAGAGCGCTTACAGCAGCAGGCCACTGATCTTGTTCTCAAAGCCAGTATGTATGTCAGTAACTTAATCTGGAAATGAACTTCATCCTTTTGTTCTAGCCTTTCCTTTTTCTGTCAAACTCATGCAGGTTTAGAGTGCCTAAAGACTGTTTAATGCTTTCCACAGAAATTTCCAAGAAGTTTTGGAATTTTTTTAACTTTTTTGCTATTGCATGCATTGTACTTAAATTTCCTTTTTTGTGTACTTATTTGTCCAAATGCTGTACTTTGTATGGCATGTAGGTATCTCCCAGGCCTTGGAACTGCACTTATACAGAACAGTTCTGCTTTGTATCTATTCTCCACATAGGCACTGAGACATGCTTCCTGTTCTTCCACCTTTTTTCAGCTCTTTTCTTTTCGCTGACACTGTGGTACTTTGCTTTATACCTACTGTCAGAAGATTTGCAGCTTATTGAATAACAAATCCTTTAAAGTTTTCTCTATAGCTGTTTCCTTTGCTTCTTTGTAGTTGCTGGCACGTGGAAAGGCACAAAAATTTAGACCTGATTGTACACATGCAGGTTTCTTTTCCCTCTTTGGCATTGTCTCCCTAGCGAACTGCTCAGTGGTAGGGCATGGGCCCCAGTACTTGAACTTGGACAATTATACAATAGGTAGGGTCTTGGGCTTAAAATGGGGCCCTGGCTTATCTTTGGCCTTGTTGAACTGGACCAATTATAGCAATTCCTGATTGTTTTCCACACAAGTTAGTACAAGGCCAGGAATAGTCTACGCCATATGTTGGAACAATATAGTGACCAGCAGGAGCCCAAGGCTGCGAGGTCCTGTTAGATCAAACAGCTAAAAGGAATAGGCTTGCTGCTAAGAGTATGTAAAATGGGAATCTGACCCTCCAAAAGGTGTTTTGTGAGGCAGTCATAGAAAAATTCATGACCGTATGAGAACCCTGTTCTCATACACTCTAAAGCCGTTGCTGTTTTCATTCCTTAGGCAGAAGCTTGGGAGAGTTTCACCAGGCTGCCCCAAATCTAGTGGATATAAATACCCAGGCTGTTTTTCTGTATTACTGATGGCATGGAGTCAGCTAGCCTGTGATTGAGGCCAGCCCTGATCTCCTCTGGCACCAGGGTTTTCAGCTTTACCAGAAGTCCCAGTGTGTCTGTGCTGTTGCCAAGCTCAGTGGCGCTGTCAGCAGTACATCTTTGTTTTACAGCACATGGCTGTGCAACAAGAACCAGGAGCCCTGTTTGCAGTGGTGCCACCAAGCCATTGCCATGTGATGTAATTGGTTGCCAGCCCGTTTGGAAACGGTTTCTGACACTGGCCCACTGCCATCTCCTTGATTTTCAGCTCACGCTGTCAAAAATCCTGCCTCAAAGAAACTGAATTCTCATACTTAATTACCATAAAGAATGTTTACTCATCGTATTGCATTTTTAGAATGTTCTGTTGAGTCTCTTTTGGGCATTTAATATATTCTTCTTCCATTTATCCTGAGATTCCCAACTTGTAAGGACACTGCTGCATTTCATACCTTTTGTGTAGAGCAAGAGGAATGGGAAACCTGTCTTGTGTGTTGGTATTGCTAGGACAAAAGCTCTAGATCAGTGTGTGTGTGTGCTTACAATAAAATGTGTATGACTGAAAATTCTTGTATTATTATTCTCCTTGTTAGATTATAAGATGCTGGGTTTGAAAATACCTTTCTTAAATGGCCAAACTTTTGAAATAAGGGTTTTTAAGAAATGTTACAGAACCTAAGCATACCCATTATCCTCAGTTTTCTTCTTCAGTTTTCAGTTTTACAAACAAAAATGTCAAAATAATTTTTAGAATTCTTCTGGGCTTAGTACAATTAGAGGTGTGCATTTTTAATGAAATTACTATTAATTTTGAGGCTTTTTTAATTTCCAAATTTTGTTATATGTCTCATGGCTCTTCCCTTCACGTCTGTGTCCACAGGCAACAAAGGCTAAAACAGTTTCCTTTTTGCCACATCTCGCTTTTAACAACAAATGGAAATGAATCATGAAGCTCAGTGATTTTGTCATGTGAGAAACAGCATATAGTCCACTTTCTTACCTTTTTCTTAGTAACTGAAATTTAAAAGCAATTAAAACTGAAATGTCATTAAATCTGTCAATTTTGAAGGTTATAATAAAACGAGAAGGGAAACAACGAAGTCTTTCCTAGAAATTGATATTACAAAAAACAGTAAAAAATTATTCTGAGTAAACAATACCTCTCATCTTTCAGTTGAACCAAACTGGAACCATCCTCTTTTCCAAAACAGTCTTCTATTCGCTTCAAAGCCTCTCCCAAAATAACAGAAATTTCACTGCTTTAGTCAGTTACCTGCAATAATACAGATATACATCAAGAAGAACAGACAGAAATTTCTGAAGTCATAAACCTTTGTCAACTGGTCTTGTGAAGGACAAATGATTATATTGCGTAGTTTGAAGTTTTACTTCCTTTGTTTGTTTTTTTAGAATATATATAAAGAAATTAAAAGGAAGCCTCCAACCTGCAAGGATTTAGATCATACTTTACTATAGAGAGAGTTTTGTTACATCTTTTAGTCATATCCGTTTAGCAAAATAAAGTGTAATTCCGTAAGTTTTGCAGCAGATAAAGCTACGTATGTAGTATGCCAGCTAAATTATGAGTTTGATAAAACAATGACATGTTTATCTTTAGACATCAGTGTTCTGCTTTCTGTTGTGTATCCTATTGTAGGAGAGAAATGTGCAGGTTTGGGTGCGATAAGTTCTTCAGTGTTCTTAGAATTGCCTACTTCTGCTTTCCTTTGGGTGTCAATATGCAACTTTGAACCAGGAAAATTGAAACAAAAGGAGCCCCAGCACCAAGTGCTCTACTGTTGCTGAGCATTTTACAATAAAACTAAACAAGTGAGAAGTGGAGAGGAAGATAAGTATTGCAGTGAAGACAAGGGAGATCCATATGCAAGCTTCCACTAGATTTGTACTATCACTGGAATATGAATGTGCACTTCAATTGTGTGAAACCAATGCTATGAGGTTTTAAAGAGCTGTTTTGTTTTTAGGTCACATTGGAATGCTTCAAGCTACTCAAATGACTCAAGAAGTTACAATCAGAGACTTGGAATCAGAAAAGTCTAGATTAAAGGAAAAATTGTCCCAGCTGGAAGAGGAAAGAAATTTATTACAAAGCAAAACACAGAGTCTGGATGAGCGACAAAGGCAGCAAATTCTGGCATTGGAGAAGGTTAAATCACTTATTGGCTTTAGTTGAATAAACCAAAAAACCCTCGAAAAAAATATTATGCTTTAATTTTTGTTTGATATGACCAGACTAGGACCAGTATGTTTCAGGTATATCTCATGTAACAACAAAGAACAACTAATGTAGAGTGTAAAGTGAGATTAGAGGGAAGTCAGATGAGAGGTTCAGACTGCTTTGGACAATCTTTTAACAATTTCATTTGATTTATGACCTTGTGTGTATATGCCTAGTATCTAAATTGTCTGAGGAAGGACAAATGTGAAATGATTAAAGAACAGTTTAAAAAGCCATTTGCTGAAAATGCATTGAACATGTTTGAAAATACTAAATAGAAATTCTCTATAGGCTTGATACCTGATTGTTGTTTTCACAGATTAAATAGAGGAAAAATTAGGTTTTTAATAAGTATGTATTGTTTTGCATGGTTCTTTTTAAATTACGTTTTTGTTTACTGAATCATGTAGTCAGTGCTTAGTGTTTGCTCAACTGGTTTTATATGGAAGTTAATTTTTTGCAGATTTATGTCATCAATAATGTTTTTGTATTTTTTTTATTCCTACTGTTCAGATTTTTTTACAATTGAATAGATTTTGTGTTCCTGTACTTTATAGAAAGTAAATGAAGCAAGGGAAACACAACGTGAATACTATGAGAAGGAGCTGGTAAAATTACAAGCAAGATTGGAAGGAGAGGCTGCACAGTTAAAGGAGGCCCATTCCAAGACCTTAGAAGAATTGGCATGGAAACACCATACTGCAATTGAGGCTGCACACAGTAGTGCTAATAAGGATAAGAAGAAACTGCAGATGGTATGTTCTTATTTTCTTACTAAGCAAACAAAAAGCGACTGTTACAGTTTGCATCTTGTGCTGCATGGTTTCGTTTTATGGCAAATTTAATTTGGAATTACCTGCAGGTCTCTGAGGAAACCGCTTAGCCTTTAGAAAAATAACAAATACCTTGGGGAAAAAAGAGAAGCGCTCTTGTACTGTCATTTGTATGCATACAGAAGAGAAATTCTCAATTTATACAAATGTATTTTCAAGTATAATAATTCTGTTTTCCCAGGATTTGTGACCCATATTCAGAAGGGTTGGTATATCAAGACCAGTTCTTCTGAAGGAGATGAAATATTATATTATTATAACATTTATTTAAAATTTTCATTGACAGTCCAGAAGTACAAAAAGATTATTTCATTAGGACTTGGCTGTATGTGTACTCAGAAGATGGCAACAGCTGTTCCTAACGTGCATCATAAAATTATGTACTGTACAGCAACTCACTCTCCAGTAACTATACATTTACCTTTGACTGGAATCCTGAAACTGAAAGGCTTTTTTTTTGTTTCACAAAATTGGCCTTTTCTTTCTCAGGATGAGAGGCCCGTTTTTGAATGATTATTTCCTAATCTGATTGTATGTGCATTATACACAAATTTTGCCTTACACAAGAAATACAGCTAAAGATTAATTGTTTAATTCAAGGCTTTGTTATACTCCACTTGATGAATTCACAGGAAACATACCAAGGAACGTGGTTGTAGTTAGTGATATGCATCTCAGACAGGTTGGGTTTGTTTTGTAAATTATTCTACTAGTATGCTGCTTCTTAGTTCAATTTTTAATAAATCCAAAATATTTTTTTGTCACCCAGTAATTGAAGGAGTTCTCAGAGACATATGTGGATCTTTCAGGTTTACTTTCTTTGTAACTTCAAACATGCCTGTTATTAAGATAATGTCTCTTAGGGTTTCTGGGTATATTTTTCTTTTATTTTGGTAAGATGTGGGGTTCTTTTTCTTTTGTTTGTTATTAAAATAATGTGGAGAATAAAACAAAAGGAGAACACAAACTTCTTTTTCTTAAATCATTAAAGTAGTTTGAATAGGGAACACCTCTATAAGTGTGAGAAATGTGAAATTATTTTAAGAAGGAAAAACTAGCTATGAAAAGATGGTAGGATCAAGATCTCAGTCAATCTTAATCGGATTTCACTGATCTTAAATCTTAATCAGATTTCACTGTGTCCTCTGTCAAACCTGTCTCACTAAGAACATGTTGTGGTGATCGAGTAATCTAAGGAAGAAAACAGTCAAGCTTAAATGCAGAACAGAGTTGAATTTTGTATGAGGAAGAATCTTGGTACCAAGAGCCTTGGGATAGAGGACATGAGGATTCATTGAGACTGGTAGCCTGGGAAATGCATCTGGGGAACAGAAGAGAATTCAGCAGAATTAGAGTAGGACTCAAAAAATAGCTCAAATATTTCTTTTTGCTTCAATATTTCCATCTATAAAATCAGCTGTAAAAATGGCATCAGGAGGATTATGAAAATAGAATTGCTAATAATTTTGCAGTACCGCACAGCTGTACTGACAAGTATCATCAGAGAAATAATTACTCTGTTATCAGAATAGAGTCTAAATAGCACCAGTGGAATTTTGCAGACAGCAGATTTCAGCATGAACAAGACAAATGGATCAAGTTTCACTGAGCAAGGAGCATTTATCCCACGTGTTGGCTCATGTGGACCCAGTGAAGAAGGCAGGCGCTTGTTGAGTTACTTTGTTTAGTAATGTGTTAGTGACAGTGTAACCCTCTGTTTTGTCACTCTGTGCAGCTTCTACCGCGAATGAAGAGATTGTGCAAGCAGTGTATGCAGAAATTATTTGTCACCTACCGCATACCCTAAAGCCAGTGCTAGAACTAACAGGCTGCTTAATGTGCTTAATGTGGCTACCATATACCGCAAAACACTTGAGGCATCTCTGGGTTTGAATGAGGAAGGCCTGGCCTCTGTTGCTTCTTAGAGTTGGCTGTATGACACTACACTGCTGTCTTGCAGCAGGAAACCTTGGGTTTCCTTACACTTTTATAACCTTTCGTGACTGTTTTTCCTCTTTAATACTTTAGTTCTTTCTCCCTATTTCCCCAATCTTACCAATATCTTCAGTTGTACTTTTTGTTTCAGGCTGGCTCTGGTCTATGTATTTTCATGGCTGTTTCTGAGATATTACTGATTTTTCAGAAGCCTGAGCCCAGGTCTGCACAGAGGCACTGAATCCATGCTGAGCCTTGCATTTCAGCTGAGCCCCTAGGAAGGAATTAATAAAAGAACCTCTACCTCCATAGAAAACCTTGAAGCCTTGTATGGCATGACTCTGGAACACCTTGCTTGGCAACTTTAATTTTCTTCACTAAAACTTTGTAGTATTATAAGTTATATAGTATATTCCACTGGAATATGTAATAAAGTTCTCAATTTTAACATGTTTCCTTTAAAGTATTTTGTGAAAGAAATTGTTCTTCTGAAAATGTATTCTGAATATTAATAAAGCTGAAGTATAAATTTATAATTTTCCTTAAAAAATATAAAAGTTTCTAACATTTATATATATATATACACACACACACACACACACACACCATAGGCTCACGTAAGAGAAATATAATTAATCTAGCAGTTATTTTGAGAATTCGGCTATTACACCTTAAAGGTTGAATGAAAACAGGAGTGTTACTTGATCTTTTCCATGTACTTAAACTTGAAAGCTAATTGTTGTTCTCTTTTGGTTCTACATAAATTTTATGGATACGTGGTATGGGGCTTTTCTTTTCATTTATTGTAACATTCTGAAAAACTCCACAGAGCTCAATCTGGATTTTAAGATTTTCTATTTCCTGTGGGGATTATTTGTAGGAAATAGATGGATAAAGGCTGAATGACATGCAGATTTATCAGTGTAATTTTATAAAAAAAGAAAAATTCTGCTTTCGACTCAGATTGAAAAACTGTGAAAGTAGATATAGTTTTAAAGCTTTTGATAATTGACAAGTAATTGAGAGGAAAGTCTTGTTTGTCTTTATTTTGTGATTAATCAAGGAGATTAGATTATAAAATAAACTGAAAAATTAAGACATCTGTTGTAAAAGGAAATAAATATTCAGTGTGTGCTTTAACAGTTTAAGGAAAGGGTTGAGATTACAAGTATTTATGCCAGTTAGAATCATTTCCATATGGTAGACCTGTACTTTGCAATGACTGTGAGGAAAGTGTTTAATATTTCTTCCATCCTTCCTGTTTCTGAAGGAGTTGGAGCAGCAGTTTGAGAAGGAGAAACTGCATCTGGAGGATGATAAAAATCAGCTCCGACAGCAGCTGGAAAACATGAAGGAAGAGCTGACAACAAAACTGACTTCTGCCAATCAGGAGGCAAGGGCTAACTTGCTTGTTTCAGCTACCACATTGCATCGATAGTATCTTAGACTCCAGGACAGGTCTAGGACTATGCTGTTGAGTGTTTAATGCCTTATTTCTGTTTAAAGTGGATTATTCTTAAAACATGGCAAGTTAGTTGACTGCTTCTGAGCAATGATTTTATTGTCCTTTACAGAGAGATGGAGGTATTAAACAGCTGATGTAAACAGCTCTTTATTTTTAATTCTTTTTATCTTTTCATTAGGTACACAGACCTCTACACAAAATATGTCAGGAGAGAGGGAAAATTAACTGTATTTAAACCCATATTTGGTTATAGTTAACATATCATAAATTCTGGTCAGTTTCCTGACTTGCGAATCATCTTCATGTATTTTCATCAAAAGATGATATGAAATACTGTTAGTAAGACCCAAATTATTTGCTATATCTTGATATATGCAATCAAAATGTGTCATATCTCAAAACAGTTTTAATTTTTTTAGTTGGAAATCACCACCTTTTCATAATACAGTATTTTTAAACTTGAAGTACATTCTACTGATATCAAAAACATCAACCCATTTTTCTCTGGAACCTTTGCCTTGTTTCAAGAAAATACTTCATCAGCTTTATTGTTCAGCGAGCCCTATGTATGATTTCAGTGTGTGCTTTAAGAGAGACTTAAACATGAATTTAAGTATTACTTTGCAGCAACATATTTCATTAGTGTTTTCTATACTGTACAACATCGGGAGAGAGCAGGTGTCTCATTCTGGTGACTGAATTCTGGCAAATTGCACAAATGCTAAACTAGCTTAAGAAAAAAACCTCTCTGTTTTTAGTATACTAAATGGGGAAGGCTACCCATCCAAAAGTATAGATTAACTTATTAAAATATAGGTTTTATTTGTTAATATATTATGTATTACTGTATTAATAATATATTGATGCATTAGTATATTAATAGGCATTATAATGTATTTGATTATTATATATTAAGTATATATTCTGAAAATATATATTAACTTATACATTCAGAGTAGGACCTACCAGATAGATGGATATGCCAGAGATGATACACTACCAGAGTAGCTGGACCTCCCAGCTTTAGAGTTCAGCAGCTCTGCTGATCAGTCAGTTGTGAGTAGCTGTTTAAACAGGAGGCTGTTCTTCCTCCTGGGGGTTGCCAGTATCTGCTTCAGAGCTTAGAGGAGGTGCAAGTTTAAGCTGGAACTGCTCTTGCTCTTTTAACAGTATGCTCACCTGCATTTGAATTGATGAAAATATGATGTATTTGTTATATATGTTAACAAAATCGTACACAACTTTATTTTTCAGTTCAAAATTACAGGAAGTTTAGTTATTTCTTTTTAGCTTTGACTTCTCTGTTGTATGCTAACTTTCATTGTTGCTGGATTAGATCTGAGTTGAGCACTATTGTGATTCTATCGTCATCTGACACGGTCGGCTTAAATTTAGTTATTCTTTATCAACTTCTCTTAGGTTCATGAGCAATAAACTTTCTGCTTCCTTCAAGGAAATAATTTTAAATGTTTTAAGAATGAGTTCTTGTTTTCCAACTGCTATCAAATTCAGGCTTGATTCATCAGCACACTGAATTAAACAAACAGAGGCATAGCTAAGGAATAGGAGACTAAAATAGGGAACTAGGTCCAGCTGCTGTCCAAAATTCGAGTTTATATACAATCCTATGCCAGAGTAAATGTAATACTGTATTTTGCATAGTGAAAGAATTTGAGGCAATAAATTCAGGTTGGTCTGTAAATCCAGTCCATATAGTACAGAGGAGATATGTTTTACTTCATTACTATGTTTATCTTGAGCACATGAAAGAAGTGCTTCACTTGCAACCGCAGCTTACCCTTAGATCTCTATTGACAACTAACAACAGTTTCTCAATGCCTTCACTGACCTAGAAGAAGCTTCCCTATGATGTGTCTGACACATCATTAGCTTAGCTCTTTGATTGCTACTGTTGCTTCCTTTTTTTTGTTTGCTTTAAGTTACAGAAGTCATTTAACAGGAGGCTTGTATTTATTACCTTCTGTGGATGCTAGCTTAGTTCTATCTTCCCTGCTGAGAAAGCTGCTTTTGAACCCATGCCATCCTCTTTTCTTTTTAACAGACTTTCTGGTGGCAATTATCTTAGCTAAAGGATGAGAGAAGATTGAAGCCTCATTAGGCTTGCTTCTAGTACTAAGCTATTTAAGAGCAGTGTAATCTTAAATATTTGCCAGAGATTTTTTTGAGAGTTCGGGTTAAGTCAAGATAGTGGCTTTCTCACACACGTCTCAGAATGAGACTGGCTGTTCACTCTGTAGATTTGTTTCCTTTCACTGTAGACCAGCCAAGATCTTTTAGAATGTTGATATGTTTGTATCACTTGATATGTTTGTATCACACAGTCATCTAAGGACTTGCTGTCTCCATGCAAAGGATTTCTGATGATGTTATTAAAGATCGTTTTGAACAGCCTCCCTCATTGCTTTGTCAACAGCAGAATATATCTTAAGCCCTATGAGTGGCATTCCTGCCTGCTCCCATATCCTTTAGATCTACAGGACTGCTATTCATATTGATGCAAGTGGTTTGCTATTATTCAGATACATAGATAGCAGTGCACTGCCAGGATACCAATACAGTTTGGGGGCTGTTTTTCTTGTAGGGATTCTCCTTCAGCTAGCAGTGCTTTGTAGGGAATTACTGGTTATTTGAATATAACTCAAAGGAGCACAGAGACAAGTGCTCAAGTTTACATGAGTTTTTCACTGAGATCTCTCATGCCAAAGAAATTTTGGATTCCTTTCTGAGAGGAAAGGAGGAGATCCTCTTATTGAACACTTCATAGGCTGTCGACAGAGGGAGAGAGTTCTGGGAGAGAGGGGTGGTGTCTCTGTGTGTATTATAAACGGTATTTTATGTAATTATTCTAACAAACAGGAAGAGTGGTTGTAATTCTTACCCATCCATGCCTGTAAACCAAAGGCTAGTCTTTTCTTGTGACACTTGTCCCATTGTGAATGAATTTATCTCAACATACAAAGGCAATAGCATAAACTATTGCTTCTGGAAAAACGCACTTCCAATTAGCTGCTGTTCTTTGTTCCTACCTGCCTCCCATTTTTCTGTTTTCCCAACCTACATACTTAAAAAGCTTTTTCTTTCCTGTAGCTGGTGAACAATGTTCAGTCTCTCATAATTTTATTTGAAGCAAAGAAGTATAGTATCGTCATTTTACAGATGAGAAGCTGAAGCACAAACAGGCAGAAAAAAAGAGTATTGTTTCATGGCAGTTAAGGAAATTATTACATTATACTCTACAGTTGCTAGGTTGAGTTTTAAACAGGCTGGATGGGTAGCAATCTGAAAACAGAGTAACTTATAACTTAGCACAAGTTAATTTATATATTACATTAGAGTTTGTGTTTTGAAATATTTCTCATTAATTTGCTTAAAACATGCTTTCTCATGGTAAAGTTACAGGCAATTTCAGGTCTTTAATGTAGCCACTTTCCTTGCAATGTGCATCAAACACACATTGGATATATTTTTTTTTACTCGTAAAAGTCCTTTAATTGAGTCTTTGCTTTTATGATATTACAGGAGTTTGTTTTTAAATACAGAAGCATTAAGTGATGTTAAAGGAGAACAGGCAGTGCAACTAAAAATTTGTCTAGGTCAGAATTAGGAAACAATGAAAAACACCAGGATGGCTTGGCTGCTATAAGAATAATTTCGGAAATTACAGGGTTTTTTTGTAATGTCACAGGTGTGTCGTCTGCAAGACCTAGTACGAAAAAGTGAGCAAGGCCTCGGGACTGCAGAAGGACACATCTCCAGTCTTCAAGAAGCTCAGGAAATACTCCAGAAAGAACTAGAATTAACTAGAGCGAGACTGCGAGAGACCACAGATTCACTGTATAGTGTTGAGGTAACCATGCTGTTGGAGAATAAATTGTGCAAAGCACAGTCACGGTGATTTTGGTCTTGTTTTTAAAATGGCTAGAAGTTTTTTATGGCATACACGTGATAGAAGGAGCTTCATATGGCTTCATTAAAGAAGAGGTTTCTATTTCAAGCAGAGAATTAAAGAAATGGAAACTAGGATATGTTGGTTTGGGATTTGGTTTTTTTAATTTTTATATTATTGGTTGGTTGGTTTGGGGTGGGTTTTTGTTTTCAGAACACTTTTAGTATTTAACAGATAGTGCTGCAAGCATATCTTTCTGTGGTTAATGTAAATTGTAGCTGCCAAAATATGTCCGTACAAAATATGTTCAGAGCTTTAAGAGAATTTCGTGAAAGGATATGAGTTAACACTTGCAATTCCAGACAGTTCATGTCATGATGCAAAACAAGGTCCAGAGCTTACTAGCTCTGGAATCCACAGAAACCTTTTTGATGAGTTTTTTGAATACATATATGCCATGTTTTCCTTGGATAATGGACACAGTCTTCATTCCAGGCTTGAATTTAGAATTCCAGTAAAGATTTGAGAATAATTTTTAGATATATGCTATGATACCTTGAACGATAGCAGACTTTCACCTAGAAAATGTGACCCCTTTATACCATTAAGCAATTAATTTGCCTAGGCACAAATATATTGTCATTTTAATTGGCTTGGATGGAAATAGAACTGTCAGTTAGTCTGTCAATAGCTTATTGATTGCAATACTGGGTAAACATTTCCTTTTTGTTTCCTCAGTAAAGAATGTACATTTACAAGATCACAGAAGAGTTTGAAGTAGACCAGCAAATATTATAAATATTTTTTTCACTGAATCTGTTTTCATATTTTTTTAACAAAACCAGCCTGAAACAGGATGTTGGTATATTTTTTTTATTTCTTTCAGCTGCAGTCATTAGGGGTGCACAATATTACAGTTTATAATTTCCTCTGTATTTTTCATAATGTCTCTAAATATTCTTATGAACTAGTATTGCTCTCTTCACCTATTAAAACATTTAAATAGTCATATGTAGTAGGTTACTGACAATAACTTTTATCTTAACAGATTTTAAAATATATCAAAATGCTGCAGAAAATGTCTCATTTTAAAAAGTATTAATTCAATTTAGGGGGTTATGTTTGCTTCTCATGAATGAAGCAAGCACTGCTGAACAACATTCATGTAAGCAGGATTTCTGGGTAGTACCTAATACTATTCTAGTATGGTAAAATTTCAGCAGAAATTGATGGGAATTTTAAAGGTGGTGTTCTCTGTGTTCAGACTGTGAAACCTTGTTTATAGCAGGCTTTTCCTATCAAGAAACAGAAAGAAGGTATATATGAACTTTGTATCACATACAGATAGCTCAGGCTTTGAAATTCAAATACTGGATATTTGATGCTTTAAAAAATTTAAAAAATAAAATTCAAAGCATTCTTGACAAGGATCTAAGCCACCTGCTCTAATTCTGCAGTGAGTCTTTCAGTGAATGGGACTTGTTGACCTTTTGAGGTTCTTTGCAACATAAATTATTCCATGATTCAACGTAATGGTATTTGAAAAGATTGCCGAATGAGTTATTGGCAAATTGCATTTTATAGGAATACAGACTTCTGTTTAACAAGTAAGAAACATCGGGAGATGTATAGGCATTAATTGTATGTAACTAGGAATTTCACACTGAGGAAGTTGTAGTTACAATTTATGAGCCAATTGTAGTTGATATTTTTATTATAAATAGGCTCATTGAATGTTTGAAATACACTTTTGCTGCTGATCAGTCTCTATTGTAAAGTTTGTATTTGCAGGGAGAACTAGATCAGGAGAGACAACAGCACGAGGCAATGATTGCTGCCATGAGAGAGGAGGAAAAGTTCAAAGTTGACAGAATGGCACGTGACTTGGAAATAAAATGGACAGAAAATCTTCGGCAAGTATTATTTTTTTCTTTTATTCTTTAATAAGAAATGAACTCTGTATTATATGCAAATGTACTAGCAAATGGAATGTTAAGCCAAGGTTTCTGTTATTTAAGATTTTCCAATTATTACTGAGATCTTAATTCCTTCTCACTTCTTGCACAAGGTCCCACTGCATTTTAGTTATTTGACCTTTGTTTTTAGACAGGAATGTAATAAGCTTCGTGAAGAGCTGAGGCTGCAGCATGAAGAGGACAAGAAGGCAGCCATGACTCAGCTGTTGCAGCTGAAAGAACGTGAAAAAAATGCAGCAAGGGATGGATGGCAAAAAAAGGTTGAAGATCTTTTAGACCAGGTAACTATGGTGTCTTTGAGAATTGGAAAGCCATTACAAGTTAATTGTTGGTGGCTTGTTACCAGCTAGGTAAATTAAATCAATTGCGATATCTGGCTTTGAAATGAGATTTGTTAGCATAGGGCTTTTTAACCTAATCACGATCAAATATTTTAAATAATATGTGGAGATAACTTTAATTATATGAATGTTGTTCTTTACATTAAATGTGAATAAAAAACTTTACAGTTTTGAGGGGTGGAGGGAGAGGATGTTGACAGTCTCACTTCTTCACTTCAAGATTGTTTTGATTTTGTCTGCTCACCTGTTGTGCTGTTAAATATCTACCAATGCTAATTGTTTGGACTTAGAGGTATCCCCTATCTTTACAAAAATAATAATCCCCTATGTTGAAAAGAATACAGAATACTTCTCTGAGAAGTCAAAATGTCCCTCAGATTCTATGACACATTTATTACAGCTATGTCTTAAGTGATTTTGAACATTATTTTGGGATAATTTTGTGTAAATACTGAGGGTTTTTTAATGGTAACTCATATTTGTAATCTCAGTTATGTTAGATAATTCAAAGAAAATACTTGCTTTGTACTTTTTCCAAACCATGAGTGCTGCAGAATTGGTTTTATTGACTCCAATTCAAAGAATAGCCGATAACGAATAAACACACTTTAAAGTAAGAGTAACAGATTTTGGAACTCATTAAATGACTGTGATTCCAGGGTGTTATTGCAGGATGTCTTTTAATTTGCTGTCTAATTTGGGAAGTCTAATAACTGAACATGCATTTGATTATACAGCCTCTTACAGGAGCACATCACAGTATATTTTGCTGACAGGGGAATTTAAGCTTGTGAAGTTTGTGGTTTAGGCTCATAAAAGCTGGAGGTTTTCAAAGTTCTTGGTCTGTTACTTTTTACAACATGAACATAATAAGAATTGGACTAATTTGATTTTAAGTTTCACATTACCCAAGCTTCATTTACTGTCTTTACTTCTACCTGTAAATAGCATTTTGTCTAGAAAGGGATATATTAAACTTCCCATAGTTTTAACATACTTTTATCTCTACCTTTCAAAAATACCACGTTAAATGTAACCTACAGTTTCAGAATGGAAAATTACTGTGCTGCAAATTAACTTTTTTTTTCTGCCTATGCAAGAAATTTTGGAATCAGAAAGCTAACTGTAATAAGGAAAATTTACTAGTGAATTTTCAGACATAGGAAAAGGTCTCCATATGCAAAATGGTTGTGTTTTTCCTTTTACTTTCTCTTTTACTGTGTTGGAATTGTATGCAAAGAGATTAATAGCATGTGAGGACTGGTTTTTTTTTTTTTTTCAATCCAGCTGTGGCTTTTCCATGCCACTGTTTGAATTGAATAGGTGTTTAATAAAGATTTAAAAGCTAGCGTTGGAAGTAGGGAGTTAAGCTTTCCCTATGTAAGAATCCGTATTTTATCCATTACAGCAGGAGGAGAGAGAATTCCAGACCATAGTGTAAAAGATGGGTAACTTAACTCTTAGAGAAATGGATTTGTAGTAAGTTCCTCCTGACTGCAGTACACAAAAGGTGGTCTCTGAGAGTTGTAGTGACCTGAATCACAGAATCACAAACTTGCTTAGGCTGGAAGAGGCCTCAGGAGGCTGCTCAAATCAGTCAGCACTGAATTAGAACCAGGTTGCTTAGGGCTCTGTCCAGTCAGCTCTTGAATAACCTCTAAGGATGAAGATTCTACAGTGTCTGTGAAAATAATCTCGTTTATTGCTTAATTATCCTCATAGTGAATTTTTTCTTCATATTTAGACAGAACCTTCCCTGTTTCAGTTTGATTGTTACCTTTCATTGTTCTGCTGTACACCATTGTGACAAGGCTGGGTCCCCTTCCTCCGTAACCGCCTCATAGGTTCTGGAAAGGTATTAAGTCCCATAAAGCCATTTCTTCTTTAGCCTGAGCAAACAGTTACCTCAGAAGGATATCTGTTCAGTCCCAGCCTTCTTGGTGGTAGCTCTCCACTGAATGTAATCAAGTTTATCAACATGTGTCTTGTACCAAAGCTGAATGAGCTGGAGGAGACAGAATATGCCCTCCACGTGATGTGCAGTAAGTGCCAAGTCGAAGGCACTGATCCCTTCCCTCAAATTACTGGCTGCTGCTACAGCCCAGTGTGCTGCTGGCACTCAGTGCTGCCACACCACTCTGCTGGTTCATGTTTAGCCTACCATCAACAAGGTTATGCAAAGATCTGTGACCCAGTGTGGACCAGTGTATGGGTTTGGTCCTTCCTGTGTCGAAGACTTTGCATTTGTCTTTGCTGAATTTTGTGAGGTTCCTGCAGGCCCATACCTATAGCCTAGATAGGTCCCTCTGGATGGCAGCCCTGTCTTTCAGTGGATGGTGACCATTCCACTGTGTTGTCCTTCACCTTCTATTCTTCCCAGCTTGGTGTCACCCACAAACTCCATAAGGATACTCCTCTGTCTCCTCCTCCAGAACTGATAAGGTACTGAAAGGAGCAGGTCCTGGAATGCCTTAGAAATTCTACACTGAACTAGAGCTGCCTGAGATATTGCAGTAGGGCTGTGAAATTATGGATTTGTTACACCCTGGTTTTAATTTGTGGGAAGATGTATTTAAAACCCATTTGAAAGGCATGAAGCCTGTATAAATTTAAGAAGAGAGGGAATCCAGCTTCTCTTCCTGCAATTCAGATTTTTACACCTGAAATAGTGGTCTGCTCTATACCAGTAGTATTATACAATGATTTATCAAAACAATACAAGACCAGGGTCTCTGCTAAATAATTTGTAAATCCTGATTTGACAACAAATGTGGCCAACATGTGTTCTTTAGGTTGAGAAAGTGTCTAGAGGTTCATCGGTTAGTTGTATAATTGCTGTTCATAAAGGTTGAATTCAGAAATTAAATGCTCATCAATACAGGTACAGTTTTCTAATATGTATTGATGCATCTCTGACTGGATTTTAAAAGAAGCTACAACAAAGTGTGTCGCCTAACTTGATGTATAGGAATGGTTATATAATCATACAGGGCTGAAGGGCTTAAAAAACAGGTTTAAATATAGTTACCTAAACTGTAGAAAAATACAACATAGAGTATGCCCACCTGGGAATGCTGCTGACTGGCGCTGGAAAACTGAATGAAGAGACATAGATATAAATGTTAATTAAAAAAAACCCAAACCAAAGAGTTTCAATCAAAATAATGATGCCCATAAAGTGTACTAAGCTGATTTGAGTTTTTAAATTATGTTACTCTATTCTGATCTATAAATTTCTGCCACTTCTGTTTGTTGCATGTTTGATAGGTGGAATCTAGCTCTTTCATAAAGCTAGGTAATAGTTTTGCTTTCATACCAGTAATGCTAAGTGGTCCCTCACAGAATGCATGTAGGATTATTGTTATTCTAACAGAATAGCTTTGTTATGAATAAAATAATTTTCTTGAGATAAAATGCAACTCAGCTGATTAAGTGCTTAAACACATTCTTGCCAGTTGCAAAGCACCATCTACACTTAAATGTGGTAGGTAGTTTAACTAGATCAGTGTCTAGAGACCAAGTGCGTAGTTTTTATCTCTGAAATGAGAAATTATTCTAGAAGACGAAAAAGAAAGTGCTTTTCCTTTTTTTCCCTGTAAATTGCACCAAGTACTTCTACGTCAATCCACTCGAGAGTTTCATAATGAAATATGCAGTGAATTCAGATATGCTAGCTCCTTTCCATTCCTCTTAGCTCTATAATGGGGTTTTAACACTTTTCTTGAAAACGTTTTACTGTTGAGAAAGCTTCATCCAAGGCCAAAGTAGCTGGAATTTTCTTTTTTTTTTGAAAGCATGAGCATGTTCTCTCTTTTGCCTGTCTGTCTTGTGCAACCTTTAGTTCTGGGCACTGAAACATACAGGTTAAGATTTGTATTCTTCTTATGTGTTTCTTCTTGTGATACATTTCTTTCACTAAACTGAATCAAGGGTTCTCATTGTGGATGGGCTTTTCTATATTTGAGCAAATATTGGTTCTCCCATCTTCCTTACTTTTCAGTAACATGTTTCAGTAAAGTAAATGTTTTTGTCATTATTTTTTCCCATATGTAGCTTTCCCATTCTTAAGTAGCTTCATACATGGCCAAGCATTAGTGTGACATTCTTCTTTCTTAACTTTGTCAACTTTTCACACCAAAGATACGTCTTCTATTGATGGAAATATCAGAAGTAGTACAGTGAGAATGGACAAAGGTATACTACATACATTTCGGTAGCTGTTGTTTGTTTTTCCTAGTGCAAAAACTCCTTTTTCAAAAAATATGTTGAGGTTTCCTCTTCAGAGTTTTTTTCTGTGATGGTGTGCTCCTTTTTAAACTGTCAAAGTAAACAGCAGAAACTTTGACTTATACCAAAATGTAAATATTTCCTTCAGGTGTAGTTATTATTCAAATTGTAGTTTTCAGGAAATGACAAACTCAGTTTTAACATACTGGTCTAAAAATCCTGAGTATTCTGCTGTTGATGAAGTGCTGAGAAAAGTCCCTGAGCTCCTGTGCACATCTATAAATGACTTTTGATCAGGCTTCATCCAGAGACAGTTACTGCTCCATCTTTACTTGCCTGTCTAGAGGTGCTTATGGCAGAGCTGATGTACAACCACATTAGCAAAATCAGGAAACGCTACTTTCTTTCCCCAGCACAAGGATTACTGGCCTGTTCCACAGCCTGAGTAATCCTTGCATTAGAAGATTTGCTGTTTAAATGGATGCTGGAAATTTCTACAAGAAATAACCTGTACACACCTCGTATCAGTTTCCGGAAAGAAGGGATATAAACTTTCAGCACAGAATCATTTTACTCAGCTCCCTGTCACTTGATATTGTCCTAAACATCCTGTCTAAAGGCTTGTCTGTCAGAAACAGAGTGGAGGTAAATTTCAAATAATTCCCTCCTAATTTGCTTTGGCAATTCTTGTATTCAATAATACTAGTAAGGCTACCCTGACATCTAGTGGATGCTAAGGGACATTGGGTAAGATTTAAAAAGCACTTAAAAATCTAAAATATGGACGTCCAAAAGAATAAAAAGAAAAATCATACCAGGGAGGGAGAAAAGAAGAGAGGGCACCCTGGAATGCAGTTCAGGGTAATGTTTTATGCCTCTTCTTCAATCTGTAGATACCTGTTTTTCCAAAGAAGCATGCTTTCTTTGACTCCTGAAAACTTTGACAGGTTAATACAGCTCTCAAAACTGTGGTCTTAATGGGACTGTGCTGTAACTCATGCCTGCCTCACACAGAATCAGGGGAGATTTGGTAGTTTCTGCCTAGATCCATTGTCTGTGCGCATCCTGCCACTCACCACTGGTTCAGAAGAATTGGTACTCCTGTATTCCAAGTGGGAAACCTATGCTTTAAACAAGTCAGAAACTGCTCCACATGAGCATGTGGATAATCTCATAGCCCAGACTCACTGCAGCCCTCGAAGGGCCAACTACTGAGGGTGCTTCCCCTGGTTTCATGACTTTCTACTTCTCAGTAAGGAATCCCTCTTGTTCTGGGCTCCCTATTCTCTGCAGAGATGTTATCCTGATGATGAGTTTAGTGCATTTGTTCTGTCCACATTGGCCATTGTAGTGTTGTCGGAAGCCTGGACATGAAAACAAATGCCTAAGATTCAGCTGTTCGTTATGAGCCTTTGGTTTTGGTAAGCCCATTCAGCCCAGACTGCGCCTTCACCATTATTTTACTCTTTGTTTAAAAGATTCTGAATATAATGGAGGAAATTCATTAAAGACTGTTTACAATTAAGAGCTACTCAGCAAAACAGACAAATAAAAGCAACAGAACAAATCAGTGTTTTCAAAGTATTTTCAGTAGGACACATTAGGAATACTAACAAGTGTGAGTTTGATTCTGTTTTATAATAAATGTCTTACTGGACTTTTTCATCTCTCTTTTGGTTCCTTCTTAATTTTTCTTCTCCCATGGTGTCGTGTTTAATTGAGTTAAAAAAATATATCTAGGCTAATGCTTGATCTTTTCATATCCAAAGAAACCTGTCTACCTGATCCTAAACTTCTAATTGAAATTTAATGTCATGAGTTTTTGTTTGGCTGTAAATCTGGAGGAGATGGAAAGATTTTTAATTCTATTTTTCAGTGGTTGAAAAGAACATGAAATTCTTAGTAGTGTGCATGAGTAAAAAATTTAATTTGAGATTTGGAAGTCCACACTTCCAAAACTGGTAAATAGAAATCTAAGCCAAATCCAACAGTAATACCATCTCCAAAACAAAATTTTAATCCTATATTTATATATGTTTTTCCCTTAAATGTAAGATAAAGACTCTAGCGAGCATCTCGTTTTAAAACACTTCCCTTAGCCTCTTTGCTCTGTACTTGCTCAAGTAGCTTTTGGTTCAAAACCAATGAAAACAGTGGACCCAGGAAGGAACGAGAGAGAACTTATCAGGTGGAGCAAAATTTGAGTTTCAGCAGATGATTAAAATTCTAGATTTAGGGCAGTGATACTTCTGTGCTCCAGGAAAAATTAGTCAAGGTGTGTATATAATTTTTTAAATCCTGACAGCATTATGACAAATAAGTGAATGAAGTTCTAGTCTCATTCCAAAACCTTAAAAAATTATCAAGACATTCAAATGCACTTGTTTTTCCCCTGACCATTGAACTTGCAGCTTGTTGGATTAAAAGTGTGTATTCCAAAATCCAAACAGATACAAATATGCAAAATACCTAGGCCAACCCCTGCCATTCTATGATTTTGCCTAGAAGTTTGACAGATTCCTAGAACTGGAAAAGAGAAAAACTCCATCTTTTTAAAGCAACAGGATAAGTTTCCCACCCTCTGATATCCTGGCGATAGTACCTTCCTTCGGGATTGCTCCAAAACCAGGAGGAAATCGGGACCAATTAGATCCCAGAGACTGTTAAAGATTTCAGAATGCCTTATATATACACTTCATTTTCCTCATCAGAAAACTGCTGAGTTTTGAGATAGGGAAAGGGCTCTAAATGCTGCTTTTTCTTACCAGTCAGAGAGGGCAAACTTTGATGTAGCTCTCCAGTTCCTAGCGTGTCACAAGCCTCGAGCCAAGTACAAAACGTTGTAGTAGCAAACAGATGCTTTCCAAATCTCTGCGGAGTCATCTGCTGCGTAAGCACTGCGCAGCCAGAGACTGTACATCTGCTGACAAATCAGTCCTTCTCTTCAAAGACGTATCTCGAGGGAGAGTTTTAGGGTTGTTGTTGCCATTATTAGCTGGATGAAATGGACTTATGCCAAAGGTCCCTCTGGCTTCTGTGCTAGGCACTTCAGAAACTTGTTTCCTTTACTGAAGTTTGATGGGTGCACATAGGGTTTGTTGTTCAGAACGGTAAGCAGCAGCTCTGGGAGGTCATTCTTAAAATGAAACAACGACTGTGTAGCAATCTATATCCGCTTTGATGAAACAGATAAAGTGGGAGCTTTCCCAGTTAGGGTCTCAGGTTTTGCACAAGAATTCCTGTTTGCCAGCAGTGTTTCGAAAATTCAGTAAACCATATAGCAAAGTCAGACTGTGACACAATTTGACATTGAAATGTCAGTGAGGGAAGAGCGTTACATAACTGATCTTCGGGTGATATAAAGACTGATGCTGAAATTAAGTGTCAAGCCTCTCTAATCTGGTTGGAAGTAATTTTTAGTTCAGAGAAACTATAAAATGAGAAAACTTGCATGCATTCATTAAGTTAATGTCCTGCAGGAAACAAGGTAACTGAATGAAAATGTGAAAATGTCACTGGTGCAGTAAATGACCTTCTTGAGAAAAATGACACCATTTCATCTCCAAGAACAGCCCCTGTGACGGGATGGGAACACAAACAACTGTTCATTACAATAAGCAAATACAAAGCTTGAATAGTTTCAAATCACCAACTCTATTCTTTACTGCAACACACGTTTGCCCAACTAAACTGAAAACTCAGCTCTTCTGCGAGAAATGTTGAAAGAGAGCTGGGAATTCCGATCTTGTTCCATGTATCGCTTGCAAAGTCTTTCAGTCCTGCTGAGTAGCCTGCAATGATCAGTGGGTTCTAAAGATCCTGCATATAAAGATGCAGATTCTATTCTCTGCTGCATCTCTGCACTTCCTCTGGGTCATGATGAAGCTCTCTTGGTTATATCTGAGGCTTAGCTTTGCTTATGCTGAGGGTGGAGAAGATAATACTTCTACTGAAAAATGAGACAGCAAAACCAAGTGAAATCAGATTAGCTAATACAAATATACCAAGTAGAGAGGTGTTTTCAGAAGTTTCTGTACTTTCAAGAAGTAAATTAATTCACTTGTATGCCCTGTCAAAGAGAATTGAGCAAGGGTTTCCTATAGCACAGTAACATCACAAACCAAATCTTGAATTCCAACATGTAGAAATAGAGTGATAGTTAAACCCGCTTTCTTCCTTGTTTTTTAATCATGACTTTTCCCCATCATAGACCTACAGACAGTAATAATTATGCCTGCATTCTTTTTGGTTCTTAACATTTTTTTTTTCTCCAGAACATGGATGGCACTTGCTATGGAAGTACTCATAGGGATGTCTGGAATTTTTATGAAATTTCTTAATAACACTTAAACCAGTGTTATTCTGGAGTTCTGCATTCTGAATGTGTTCTGCATACTTTTGAATATGGAGCTGCATCTGATTAAATTGCCACACATTTTGCTGGAATCAGCCCACATACCAATTGACTAGCCTATATAATTCTATTTTTACTTGTAACTTCTCTTCAGTAGAGTACAATGCAAACTCTTCTGCTTCAGGTATAAAATCTAAGTATTTCTTAGTTGTACCACAGTGCTGCATGGACACGTCCACCAATATAAAGTCCCAAATGTTCTAGAAAGTGAACATTTATTTAGCAGGAGCTCATTCCTGCTTGTAACAGCTTCCCCCCTAAACAAACCAAACAGATGGGAAAGGAGGCACAGGAAAATTGGGTGGATTTGTTCAGACCGGCAGTGTCAAAGTCCGGTGTTGGAATAGGACCTTTTAGATGCCGGTCTCTTGCCTTCTCTGCTGGAGTATGATGCCTCCTAGTGTTCTACTCTTGCATAGAAAATTAATGCCTATAACCCTCTTACAATTTTAATAAGCTCATTTTGGATATTTCACAATAATGTATTTTTATGTTGTGCCATTTTTTAGATTTTTGAGACTGAATAACAATTTCTTTTTGTATTTTAAATGTTATCTAATAGTTCCCGCCTTTAGGCTTTTAGGGTGGTGTCAAAATACCTGCTGTCTCCTGCAGAAAGCCATCTTCTTGACTGACCTGTGACAAAAGGGGAAAGTGGTTATGCTGGATTTGAAATTGCTCTCACTTAATTTCTAATAACTCTGTTCTTTGCATGTGTGTGTGCTTATCTACATGATTCATATATATAAACCCACAGGCATATTTATATACATATGAATTATGTATATTATTTGTGTGATGAATAATATTTCATAGAGCATTTACTTGGCAATATATTGGGATTTTTTGCTTTTCATTAGTGATCACCACTAGTATAAGTGGTACATTAAGTCATTTTATTGCTGGAGACTTTCAGGAATAGTCTATTGTATACCCATTTGGTTCTGAATTTTAAGAACGATAAAAGAAGTATTTTGATAGAAATATCTTCATTAAAGACTAAATTCATTTTCTGCCCTTTAGCAGTGAAATTTGATCTTTAATATTATGTATTTAATATGCTTGTGATATTTAAGAGACACAGTTGATTGTTGATTGTGCCCTTATATAGTGTCTGTTCACGTACTTAATGATTTCTTCCTAAAATTATTTTGCCATAAAGGAGAAGAGAAAACAAGTGGATAACTTCAAAAGTGTTCAGCTGTGTAATATATGTCTGTATAGTAACATTATGTTAAAGAGATAATGCTATACTGTATGTCAGAAACACAACATGATAAACCACATCATTCTGTTTTGTGTTCAGTAGCTTATAGACTAAGCCAAAGCAACATGTTCATATTTTTTTCCAGATGGCTTTCAACTTATTTTTCTCTGATCAAATTATAATTAATGTTCTATGTTTACCCTTCCTTCCTTATCCTTTTTTCTTTTACTTAGTTGATTTCTGAATGTTTCCCTTTATTCCTGTGATCTCTCCTTCATAGCGGCACTGTCTCGGTGAAGCTTTGCATAAATCTATCAGCAATGTAAGTGATTTGCACTTACAGCTTGTGAACAGGGCATGCTTGCACTAATCAACCTGCATATCCTGCAGTACTGCTTTACAGCTTTAGCCCGTGAAATGGGAGACAGGGTAATACTGGAGACGAGAACATGTGCTGCTATCAAAAGCTTGTGTACTGCATCCCCTCATCTGTGTTACTGTGTGCGTATCACTGGCATCGAACACTGTGGACGTGGTCATAACACGAGCAACGTTTTTGCGTCATTGTTAATGCAAGCAAGCTTGTGGGCAGTGCAGACGTGTATTGCAGAGCTTTCTACAAAGCATGGGAGTGATGCTCTATTATAATTTGCAGTTTTGCAGTGTGAGTAACAATTGTAGCCAAACTATTCTTTCTATTTTTTTTTTTTTTTAATTCTCACTGATGTTTTTAATGTGCTGAAAACCTGGGATAAAAAAGTTCAGAGAATAGCGTTTAGAGCTGTTTTCTTTTGAATCCTCAGTACAGAGGTGTACAGAAAGGGTAGTCCAAAGACATACAAAAAGAGGCACTAATGTTCTCAGAAACATGCTCTTAAGGATATCAGTCTATGCACTGAATAATCAAAATAATATTTAAAATAACATGCTCTTCTAAAAAGACTCATATTTCTAACTTTTTTTGTACTTTTCAACGCCAAAACAAATTATCAGAAGGGTAGACTAATCTGACTTGCTTGCTAGAATCATTTAATCCTCATTGTCCTTTATTTTCTGTATAGTCTGTTGATGCAAATAGACATCTCCAGACATTGACTCATTTCAGGCTGTGGTTTTGCAGTCACTTTAATCGGGTGGAAGGATGAACTGCTCTTGCTTATTCCTGATCTCTTCGAAGATGGCTTCCTGCCCAGATGTCAGACTTCTCTTGGTCATCTCAGTTAAGATGTTTTCTGCATCTCCAAGACAGAAATGAAAACAAAATCATTTTGCCCTTGGCCCATGCTCAATATGTTTATAAATTATATACTGATAATTGTCAGAATTTGGAGCAGGAGCTTAAGTGAGAGACATATTTAACTTCAAGCCAAAAATACATCTTTTCATGTTATCTTAATAAAAATTTGCCGAAATTACCATGGTTGACTCCATTTGACTGTTATCATGAAAGGCATGTTAGAGTATGATCGTTAAATTACCTGAGGTTCTGCAGGACTGAGCAGGACTTCCTCTAGAACTGTACCTCCCAGTGGCCAGGGTGAATGGGACAGGACAGTGGCGAGAAACCTGAGGGACAGAAACATGGTCAGAGGGACAAGTAAGAACAGGCTTACAGATGAAGAGAAGGACCAGGTAGGTATGAGGTTACAGAAGGGTGGGAAGGAGGAGAGGAGGGCCCAGCAGTGAACATGGGATGAATTAGAGTAGATGAGGATGTGAGTAGACCAAGAAGATTAGGTAAAACAGCTTATTTTTTTTTTTTCCTGGAGAAGGAAGACAATAGCACATTGCAGTATGAGAAGATGATGCATATATGAAAATTCAGAGCTGGCCATGCTGGCAGGTGCATGGTACAAACTCACCACTTCAGTGGAGTGAGTTTCTAGGGGTGAAGAGAAAAAATACAGTATATGTTATATATAGGTATTAAATAAATGGTTACCACAGTGAAAGTAGATTACCAGTAGAGTTACACAGATGCTCAAAATATTTTCTTTTACAGATTGTTGATAAATGAGTAAGGTAGGCAACTTTGCAGCTTATAAAAGCTTATTCAGAATAGAATAGCTGTAAAAGGCCAAGAGACTTGGCAGTAAAATGGCAGATGAAATCCAGTGTAGATAAATGCAAAGTGATACACAAAGGAAAAAAAAATTGTAACTTTTTCTGTAAAATGATGAGCCTTACCATAACCTGTTACAACTAGAAGGTAGGTTTGGAGACTATGATATATTAATTCTATGAAAATATCATCTCAGTTCTCAGTAGGAGTCACAAAAGCAAATAAAACTTTAGGAATATAGCAGAGAAATAGAGAACATAACATGTAAAACCATATAAATCACTCCATGAAAACAGAGTTTACTCTCATTTCATATAACTTGTGCTGTTTTGGACTCCTAATCTTAAAAAAGAAATAGTAGAAAAGGGGTAAAAGTAGGAGAAATGTGATCATAGATATATGAAATAGCTTTCTTACAAGGAGCAACTCACTAAGCCAAAGCAGTTCAGTAGGGCAAAGGATGTAAGGAGAGAAATGATGGAAGGCTATAGAAACATTAGTAGAATACAGCAAATGAAAAGGGAACTTTTTTTGACTTCTTTCCATTACAAGTATTGAAGATCATCATGTCAAATTGGCATGTCTACATGGAACTTGACACAGGATATTGTGGATACTAAAAGCTTTTATGGGCTCAGATAATGGTTGTTATTATTTCTTCTATAAATCTGCTCCAAAATACCTCTTCGGGTTTAAGAAAGATTGCTCGTTCCAGGTAGACTACAGAGTCAAGCTCCCTACATTTATGCCTTGGCCTTTTTTTTCTAGGGTAATCCTGGTTGGCCCTTTCTGGAGGCAGAACCAGAGATCAGACAAAACTTTGGTCTGACACTGTACAATTTGTATGTGAAATTTATATTTAATGTACTTAGTAAAAGGTTTTGCAGAATGTAGTGTAGGCCTTCAATTGTAGCTAATCTCTTTCAAAGGTATCTGAAGTACAAAACTATTTATACAGTGTATGTTAAAGGTAGAATGTATATTCCCAGACATGAAGAGCTGGTGAATCTGAAATACCATGTGCTATGCTTATTTCATTTAAATTAGTTCGATTTTTGTTTTCTTTTGTTTTACTGCTGATTTTTGTTTCTGTAGCTTTTTTCTTTCAAATCTGCTTAAGCTGTGTCCTTCTGAAAAAAAAACTTAACCCACATGTTCGGAAGCCAATGTTCATGCTACAAATTGTACTTGGTATGCTGCTATTAATTTTTTGCTAAGTGGTGGATTTAATGTTCTCTAACTCAATAACTTGATGTGCAATGTCGTTACAAATTTGACATAATTAATTTTAAGATATGCTGAATCAAATGACACTATCAGACTTTCATTTATAATTCCATATTATGTAATGCTCTGAGGCTTGAAAAGTATCCTTACTGATTCAAATTCTTTGTCACTTGGCAATTTTATTCTCCTTCCTTTGAGTCACTGTGCCAAAATTCTCTTTGGGTTAAATCTTGTTTCCAGAATTGGAGGGTATCTCTCATGTTTGGCTTTAAAGGGAATACAGGTTTAGTACTTTCAGTCTGAAAAGATGCTATCTGATCTGAAGAACAAAGTATAATATTATAATAAAAAGAAAATGGGACTAATAAAGGAATATAGTGTACTATAATACTTGTTGGATGAAAAGCATCATTTGTAAAATCAGGTATTTCTAAGAAAACGAGTTATTTGTGACTCAGATTGCTTAGATCTTGGAAACAAGCATAAAAATCACTCTCATAGTCTTACTGAACTAACAAAAAAGTGTGTGATGGGAAATCCATCAAGTGTTACTTTTTATTTGTGTTGAGTGGTACCATTTCTTTCTAAATGAGAAAACCACTAGTAAGGTAGGACCATAACAATACGAAAAGATATAAAAATCAATGTAGATGTTACAGGCTGTCCTCTGCTATTCCAAGTGCAAGATTACCCTTGTAGAATAAATGTTCCCCTGAAGAATAGTTTAACAATCAAGTGTTTGATTTCAGACCTTGATAGTGTCATTTTTATTAATTTTTTGTATAAAACCTAAATAATTTTTGATAATTGGGCCATTAAAAATTGTGTTACAGGTAGTGCTGCAGTATGAACTGACCAATATGATAACCCTTACAAAACCACTAAAATGTAATTATTATATCTCTGATTATATAACATGTAATATTAACAACAAATTCAGTAGATGGATGACATTGCTTGTCTGTCTTTTAGCTAATGCTTTGGCTCTAAAATTTCCGATGTTTTCTTCTTCTGAATGTCTTCTTTACAGCTGATGTTAGTATTAATGACTAATGAATATTTGCTGTTCTGTTCTGGGTTAGATCTCCTTACTGAAGCAGAATCTGGAGATGCAGCTTTCCCAGTCACAGAGCTCTTTGCAACAGCTACAAGCCCAGTTCAGTCAGGAACGACAGAGACTGACTCAGGAGATCCAGGAATTAGAAGAAGAGCATCAGCAAAGGCATAAGTCACTTCAGGAAGCCCATATCCTTGCCTTTCAAAACATGGAAGAAACAAAAGAGCAAGAACAAAAGGCATGTTCATATGGTTATTCCAAATTCTCTAGAGAATGTGGCCATTTTAGCATTTTATGTACACAGTTGGAATTAGTAAAGAAAGTATCTACATAACTACTAAATTTCCTTTTCAGCTGATACATTACTGTAATACTGTTATCCAGTTAAATCTGATCAAGACATATTAAAAATCTTTACTAATACTGCCATTGTTTCATTGTTGTTTTATATGCACATATGTAGGTATGTGTGTATATATATGTAAAATTATTATCAACACATGCATTTCTTTATGGTAGATTGACATTGTTACCCTTAATATTATATTCTTGTTTTGATTTTGAGTAGGATTTTTCCATTATCGTTAATTTTGCATGTATTTTCTGTCAATAGACTCCTCTGCAATGCATTTTATATTTTCATTATGTTAAAAATTGTATAAGGTATGTTCTGTGACTTG
Source organism: Cnemophilus loriae (assembly GCA_013397755.1). NCBI lineage: Eukaryota > Metazoa > Chordata > Aves > Passeriformes > Corvidae > Cnemophilus > Cnemophilus loriae. The sequence goes on from VZTF01001716.1 coordinate 4,775,484, forward strand.
CAAGAGAATTTTCATGCCCCACCCAAGATACTTTTTTAAAACCTTGATGAAACTAGCTTTAAAATTGGAATTTTGGTAGTGCATGGTACATAATGGGGGGGTATCTTAAGGTTTTTTAAGTTCAGCACCAGAGCGTAGCTTTGCAATCAGTTTTCCCACTACGTGCCCTTACTGTTCTTTGGTTCACATCACAGACTGGTCTTGGAGCACACAAAGTGGACTCCTTTTGTTCTAAATGAAATCAGAAGATGTGTACCAGGAACATTATGCTTCATACAATTCCATAGGGAGTAAACATGGGTGTCCTTAGGGAGCAAAAGTCTCCAAATGCGTATTGTGTGCACACTAAACCCATCTATGAATCTGCACCTTATTACATTGCTTGCTATTCTAGATATATCCATGGATTGATTTTTTTCTCTTTTCCAGCTGTGAGCCAAATGGGTTTTGTGCACAGGTAATCTTGGTAACCATCAACGACTGAAAAGAAAACATATAGTAGGAGGATAAGAAAATATGAGTAATACTAGTGCATTTTTTTCTAGAGTATGTCAATGCCTCGTTTTTGTTTCCAGTTGTTTATTGTGTAATGTTTTATAAATTCTCTTAAGTTGGTGTAGAACAAATTTTGTCAATTTTGATTTCATAGGAATTAGAAGAACGTTTACAACAGAAGCACTCGGAAGAACTTCATGCACTGAAAGAAACACATAAACAAGCCATGGAAGGCTTTAAATTGGAGATGGAACAGGAACTTCAGACTCTACGATTTGAGCTGGAGGATGAAGGAAAAGCTATGTTAGGTATACTATTTTCAAATTTGAAAATTGGTCCAAAACCATTATTTCTACTCATGCAGATATACATGCATGTGTGTGTGTGTGTGTGTGTGTATTAGACCGGTGTAGTGTCTCTCAGAGTCATTCAGTGTTGACCTAAGTGTTCCTCTTAAAATCACTATAAGCTTTAACAGGTAAGCCTAGACTCTTCACTTTTGAAATATCTCACCCTTAAGGTTCTTTTGGAAGGAGTAAGCAACGAGAGTTCCTGATAGAGAACTGATGTTTTCAGAAAGCAACAGGGATAGAATACAGGACAGTTACTTAGCTGATGTAACGTGTGTTTTAGGTCAGCAGCAGTACTAGATGGAGCTGGAGACTGCTACTGTTAATTAAAGTAAACACATCCAAAATAAACTTTTCTCTTTGTTCATGGTAAGCTTCCTTGCGCTCAGAGCTCAACCACCAACATGCAGCAGCAATTGACCAGCTGAGGCACAACCATCAACAAGAACTGGTAGCTGCCAAAATGGAGCTCGAAAGAAGCATAGAACTCGGCAGGCGACAGGTAGGAGGCATGGCTGGCAACTGGCTGTAAAATGGCATGATCAGTATTCATTTTTCCCTTTGCTGGAGGCAAGAACTGTTGTGAACGAACAACAAACATGTAATCCTTCAAAATCATCTGGCACCAGCAGCTAATGCATTCCTACCAGTTTCCTAAACTTCCTTGCTTAGCTTTTTCCTCTCAGAACTGCGCAGCCATCTGGGAGCACCTTGACTTGCCATGGGAGGCAAGTGCCCCATTCTTGCGAAATCGTACTCATCCTCAGCTGCCAGCAGGAAGGAAAAAGCTGTTTCTCTTTGAAGCCTAAGAGATATGGCAAAAGAAGTGGTTGCTTATAATCAAATGATTGCTTCAAACTGAAGAAAAAAGTACGCAAAAAAACCCCACCAAAAACAACCTCCTAAAGCCAGTATGAACTACCTTTGCTTTCAGTAGCAAACTGATTCATTCACCTTTTGTCTTTAATTTTTCATTTTATACACAATCAGTTTTTCTGCTAGTAGCTAAAAATTCAAAGTTTTATCTCTGTTGAAAGCCAGGCTGTTGGAAATAAGAGGACCGGAAAATTATTTCTTTATTTGCCTATATAAGAGGCTTTTCAAGATTGATTTACTGATACTCCAGCCCCAAGGAGGAGGAGTAGTAGGTTTAGAAATACATTAACAGAGGAAACAGGGTTTGTTGGACATAGCCTTTACACAAAAACAGAGACAGTCGAAGATGAGCCCTTTTTTAGCTATTCCTTGCTAGTTTAACAGTGTGAGCACCAGAGGCAAAAACATGGTGCTGTCATGCAGGATTTAGGATGATATAGTTTCAGTCGTGTTGTTTAAGCCCAGAGTCTGACACCTAAATGACATGTCAGAAAAAAAAGTTTAAATTACAAGAACTGGTGTTTGATCCAACCAAATAGGGTGTACTTTTTGCCTCAGTATAATGATCTGCTAAACACGAGCTTTGGTTGTACTTAGGGCAAAGCAGTTACTGAGGTTTCCTGTGTTAGAATGCTCATCAGTTCACAGGATCAGAGTTGAACAAGATGCAGAGTGGTCTGATCAGGATGATTATATTTGCTACTTTTTGAAATATTTAAATGTGTGGATGTAAATTTTTCCTCTGCTTTTTCTTATAACTTTAACATAGTCTTTATATAGGGAGATATGTAGTTACTTTCAATTGTCTGCTCTTAAAGATGCCCTATGAAATATGTACACTAGGATATATTTGTATTTCCTGGAGGCACGAAGGCACAAAACACAATTATACATAAAAGTACTTTGGAATATCTGCTGATTTTCTCTGTGCAAACTATATGGTCATTAATTATTGTGAAACCATAAGAAGTGGAATAGATGGAAATGGAAAACTCTGAAAAAGTTGTTTTCATTACAGATGTTTCTAAACCAAGGAGACTTATTATCAAAGCCATTGGAATGGGCTCCAGCTGAGTTTTCTAGATATTAACTTCACTGGAATTTCTTACGCAAAAAAAAAAAAGACTTTTCTTGATTTATTGGACACAATATAAATATAATATAAACTATTTAACACATATTCTGCTGCAAGATATTTATGACCTTTGTATATATTTGTAAGCTAGGAGACTTCTGAATCAGTTTTTGTTTGTGCAGGGCATACATCTTGAGCAATTTTCTCCCATGGAATGGGGCTGTAAGGGAAAAAATTGTTTCTCTGGATCATATGCTGACAAGGCAGAGAACATGAAATATCTGGGCCTTGGATCTTAGTGATACCTGCTTTTTTACCTTGTACGTGTAGGCAAAAGGAAAATGTGATAACCTACACCAGTTTTAACAGGCAATGATAATCATGGGTTTTAACTTTTCTTGCAAGTGGAAATCATTTATTACATAACTTTGATTTCTTCTTTCTTTGTACTTGTACATAATAAAAAAGCCCTTTGCTTTGATTATAATTTGTGTCAGCATCAAAAACTGAAAAAAACTGTCTATTGGATGGAAAATTCTGCTCAGCTGTTGTCTTCCAAAAGCAAGTGTTGTAGGCATCACTTCTGAGAAACAAGTCTATCTAAAATATTTTTTGCTGCTGCTACTTATATCATAGGAAAAAGAATTTTTATGCAGAATATCAGATCTACAAGATGAACTGAGACACCGAGACCATCATATAGCTGAACTGGACAAAGAGATTCTGCATCTTCATGAGAATATAAGTGCATTGACGAAGGAATTAGAGTTTAAAGGGAAAGAAATTCTTAGAATACACAGTGAATCCAACCAACAGATCAGGTATGAATTTTTCCACTCTAAATTCAAACCTGTATTGTTTCACTTACCATTTTACTTAAAAAAAATGACCCTTTGCAGTTTTAAATTTACCCTCTTAATCAAGTCATGTTACATATCATTTAGTCTTCTTTAGAAAAGCTATGCCCTTTACTGGTAAAGTTAGTGGTTATGCTGTGCAGTTAAGTGGCATTTCAGTGACACATTTTGGCATATTTTAGTAGCGGTTCACTCAGGTGTTGGTTTTTGGTGGGTTTCTTTTCAAATTCATTATGTTTGTTTATTTTAAAAAGCATTAAAGGAGATGCATTTTCAATGAAATAAGCTGGAAGATTGAAGAACAGTAAGTAGTGGGTTTTGATGAATCAATAATTCCTTCTGTGTTGTCTGATATTATGTAAAAGCCATTAGAAGCATGGCAGAAAATCATGATGAACAAAAAATTCTGATTTTAGAATAACTCTTTTTTTAACAAAAACTAAATTAAACAGGATGCATGAGCAAGATTTAAGCAAGAAACATGACAAAGAGCTGGATGTCTTGACAGCAGATCACATCAGAGAGAAACAAAGCATGCTGGCAGATTTTAATAAGACCCAAGAACTGCTCAAGGAAATTAATTCAGCTTTACAAATTTCGTAAGTTTTGTTGCATTAAAAAAAACTGTATGTAGCTGCATTTGAGTGAATAGTTTATTCTGGTGTCCATAAGTTCCCGAAGATACTGCAAAGATGCAGATGTACAAATACCTCAATAAAGTATGGGGCCTAATCTTGCATTCTTTAGGCAACACAATTCTATAATCTTTAGGAGAATTTAGTGAGGTAAATTTTTAAGGGCTTGAGACCAAAAAATTCCAGGTAGGAAAGATATTAAATCTGTGCAGTTCCTGGAAGATTGGCAAAAACATTATTTCAAATGATTTCTTTCTCAAACTTTAATACATCTTTTTTGAGAACACAAGAATTTCTTCAACAAGTTTATAAACAGTACAGTACTTACTACTACTAAGAAGTGAGATTGTAGCATGAGTGATGCAAACATTTTCAGGTTTGGTAGCATAAGGAAAATTAGTGTCTGAAATGCCTTATATGAGCATAACAGTAACAGAAGGTTTAAGACTTTCCCTGAGTCAAAATGCCACCAAGGAGTAGACCACCTAATGGTGGCAGAAATGATGTAATAGTGTGTCACCAACCAGTGTTTCCCTGTCTTCCACATCCTTCATTCTCTGTCTCTGTGATGTTACCCATTTGGTCACAGTTTCTGGCTCAGGTTTCATTGCACATTGAGGGCTTCCTGCCACAAAATTGTCGCTGAGGGATTTGTATTTGCAGCACAGATTTATGGCAGAGAGAAGAAATTGGTTCTAAGTTTTTGATAGAAAGCTTTTCTAAGTAAGTATCAGTTACAAATGGACAGTAAAGCCAAAATGCATCTAGCTTTTTCTGGCTAATGAGCCCTCAGGAATTGTCTTCAAATAAAATGGTTATAAAATTCTAGTTCTCACTCCCTTGTAATTGTCCACATCCACACTCTTATGCCCTGATAAATGTGGTACCTTGCCATTCAGTAAATTAGGTGTAAGCTACTTTCTGTTTGCTGCATTTATCTTGTATGAGAAACAGGCCTATGAGCAGCCACCAGAACTGTTTTGGAACTGTTTACCCTAAATGTTTTTCACATTAAGTTATTTGCTTCTCAGTGTCCAGGAATTTTCTGAATTTAGCTGGATTTCTACTCCTCGCTCTTGCTAAATTTAGAGCTTTGAGGAAGCAGCCACTGGCCTAAAATCAGCAAACATCATCCAGGGTGCCCTGACCTGGCTTTCAGTGTGTTATTTCTCTATTTACACTGAAGCAAGAAGCTGTCCAAAGTGGAAACTGTGTAGAAAAGCAAACAAATTTAAAAAAACCAAACCAAACAAACAAAAACAAAACAAAAACAAAAAAACCCCCAAAACCAACACACACACACACACACACACCCCTCCACTTCATCAACCCAGAGAAATTTTATGCAGCTGTTTCTCAGGTAACTGTTCCCAGGTTCAGCCTCACCTAAAGCGTGGCCTCATGAATGTTTGTGAAATGGAGCATCTGTCTTGGAATAATTGAGAGTGGGTGTCATTAATTAGGCACTACAGCTAAAGTCTTTAAATTACAAATTATCTATTTGAAACAGAAAAAAACCCCAGTTCTCTGAAGTATCTGAAAATAAAATGACAGCTGTGTGTAACTATGTACTCTACTCTGGGGATCTATATACAATAGCTTAACCCAGCATAAGAAGTATACACAAAAATAAAGCCAGCTGAGGCTATTTCTGTTCTGCTGAGTCAAATGCCTTCTCTGCAAGTAAAAACAATCACGTTGTTCTCATTCATGTTGTTTTATGTAAATACATTATGTAATCTCTTCAGAATATGTGTAGGTTATTTGAAGGTTATTAAATTATCAATATAATTTAATATTAACTGCTTTTTCAGCTACAAATCAAAGTAAAAATCACATAGTTGTTTTTGAAGAGAAAATATTTATCTGAAGTGAAAAATTATGTCTACTTCCAGGTGTCTACAGTTTGTTTAATTCTAATGGAATTAAGCTTGACCTGATTTAGATTCAGTTTAATGAATAGATTTTTTTCAGCGTTTGATTGGGATTTCTTTTCTTTTTTTGCTAAGTTTGTTAAATTTCCTGAATTAGTTCTGATACTTGGTTCACTAATGTACATTAGGGCTGAATAGAGACACATATTTTAGTACTTTCCTTTGAAACTATATTTAGCATCATGAGCATGTTATTAGTTTGAAAGAGACACAATAATTTGAAACTGTCATGTCTTCAAAACTTGTTCTTTAACAAAAAGGGATATTTATGCAGTTATTTGTACAATTCCTCTCTCAGTTGGCTTATTTCACTTCTCTCCTTTAATGCTTTCCCACCAGGCATTTCAAATTTCCTCTTAGTTTTTTTTTCAAATGTTTATCAGTTGTTACATTAGATATCCTAATATCTGAGTGTTACTCCTTTTGTTTTGCAGCTCATTCCTTTATGTCATCTCTAGTGGTACTAAGTAGCTTTTGTGGAGAGGAATTAGTTACCTATTAGTCTTCAGTGTTCTTGGGGATCTTCTGTTCCAGTATGTTCCACATGAACTGAGGAAGACACTGTGGTTTTGAATGCCTTATTTTCAGCCTGACTTTCAAGTGGCCTTTTTCAAAAATGTAGGAGTGCATGCACAGGAAGGATGTTAAGTTTTTAGAATGTTCCCTAGATTATTAGTTGCGGGAGCAGAAGTTATGGTTATTGGGTTTTTTTTGTTTGTTTTGTTTCTTAACTATCTAAAATGGAAGGAGAACATAGAAATTAATTTCCTTCAAGGTGGTAAGAAAGTCATGCTCTGTTTTTACTCCCTGAACTCTCTTTTGTACTTATCAAAAATGTGACTATTCACTCATAATTGAACACTGGATCAGGCTAAAGGGGGTATTCTTCTTTTCTATAAAGTTTAGAAGAAATGGAAGAAAAATATAAAAACAGAGAATCAAGACCAGAAGACTTGCAGCTTATCTCAGAACTGAAAGACCTAATTGCAGAGCGGGACCAACTCATAAAGAAATTGATTGTAAGACTTCTATGCTTTCTTGGTGTAATATCTTGACAAATACAAAAGTTTATCTGATTCAAAGTGTTTGAAATGTATTTAAAGAACCAATCTTGCTAGCATGTTATTCATATTCTTTAACACATTATTCCTCTGGTTTCAATGACTCATAATAGTAAAACTAATTAGATACAGAGTGTTTTCCAAAATCAAGCATAATACATTATTACAAGAAGTATTTTGGTATGTCCTTTATCAGATGTCTCCTGCCTCCAGTCCTGGGACAAGCCAGCCATGTAAGCCATATAAGAAATAGTCTCTTCTGTGAGATTTCTAAGACCAAGATCCTGACCCACTGAGCTTCCCAAATTCAGAGCACAACACCCTGACTTGGGTTAGTCTGATTAGATCCCAATTAAGAAGCAAGAAGGAATGAGGAAATCAAAATTGATTAAAGATCAGAATTTAACTGTACTGAGTCTTTTGCAGTACATAATCCATTAGGCTGTGCTAACTCTCAGGACCATAGAACTGCATAAATAGAAATTATTTAGATTATTCCATATAATAATATAAAAACAAGAAATGCAATTTTTAGAATTACATTTATTTTAAAATGTAAACATAAATTTATTTGAGAACATTTTACAGGCAGATTTGGCCACTAACTGATTGAAAATGCATAAAAAGAAGTTTCTATCTGTTGTTCTTTTTAGGAGGACAAAAAGTTCTATCAGCTGGAACTAGTAAACAGGGAGACTAACTACAACAAAATGTTTAATGCAAGCCTTAATGTTGGTGTTATTAATCCATTGGTAAAGGTATGTTCCATGGACTTCATTGCTAAAGTAAAGAAAAAGAAATCTAAACTTAAGATACAGTAAAAAGAAAAGATATATGTGTGTGTGTGCCTGCATCTATACATAAATCACTCTTGACAGACATGTTCAAAACAAGGAACATAGTTTTCCATTTGTCTACTTATTTTTGTGTAGGTTTGTTTCTTTTGTGTTTTTGAGAGGTCCACTGATACTGTTGCCCTGGTTTGCTTGACATGTGTGACATAAAACAGTTCCTTATCACAAAACTGCAGATTTAAAATAGAAAAGTGACAGAAAGGCAATAGAGGGCAGAACTGTATCATGCAATAGAGAGCAGTGACACCCCTAACTGGTTTTAGTTTTGTAATTTTTCTTGGTTATTATGGAAAGTGCAAGGGCACTTCACACTTTTTGGGAAGCACTCAGGGTGGAAGAGCATTAGAAAGGGAGAGGGGACACTAAAAGGAAGGGAATAAGGGTAAAAAGGGGAAGGGGAAGCATGTGAGAAGGGCATGGAATGAGTCTGAAAGGGGAAAGACGTAGAGTAAGATTGGAGAAGCGGAGTGACAAACCGGTGTGGACGGTGGAGGCTGCAGGAGACAGAAGTCAGTCTCTAGCCTTCTCAGTTACTGTCACCACGTATGCAAGTGAAAGCACTTCAGCAGCAACCTTTGCCAGTTCTCTCCATCCTGCTGAATAGCAGCCAGGGAAGGCTACTGTACACACAGGCATAGTAGCCTTCTTGTGACTTCAAAAGCCAGCAGCATTCCTTCATGAGGAACGTGAATAGACTGTGGTAGGGTATCTAAATACTACTTCTTTTCACCACTTCAGGAGTGAGTCCTCTGACATTTCCTTCCTCTGTGTGATGACCCATAGGTTATTTCACTTGCATGGAAGGGGAAGAGATTTGTCCGAGCTGTAGAGACAGAAGAAGTCGGGAAAGTTCTGAAGCAGAGGCTAAAACCCAAGGGGCACAACCTGAGCACCTCAGATGCTCAAGAGCTTCAGTGATCAAGGTTCAGGCTCATGTTATTTGAAAGTAGATCTGGCTCCATTATTTGAGATCAGGCTGTGTTACTTAGCCAGCCTTACTGCAGTGTCACATCTGATCAGCATATTTCACACTTCTGCACAAACTCTGCTGCAAAATGTCAGTATTCTCCTATGATTTTCACGAGCTCAGCAGCTCTCACAAGCTTATCTGGATGCCTAACTTTTATGCTAACTGCATAAAAGAAATTAGTTTGGGCCCATTAGAGGCAATACCAGGACTTCCAGATACAATTTCGATGGTTGGTTCAAAATACTGGAAGTCTGCCTGAACCACCATTTATAAAGATGTGAAATGTAACCATCTAGTATATAACCTCGTGTTTTGTGTGAAATCTGAAGTGTGTGGGAAAAGTACTTCAGCATCAGATTTCTATAGTGATAATTCACATATTTTTATAATATGCTTCTATCACTTAAAATGTTTCGACTTTAAAACTGTCTTGTATGCCAGAACATTCTGATCTTTCATTTCATGAGTTGTGGACTATGTTATTTTATTTTGTCAAAGCACATATTGTGTTATTGGAGAATGAATTACAAAGAAACTGAAAATCTCATTCTCTTTTCTTTTTTTGTAAAAAAAAAAGATGGAAGTTATGAGTTACTACAGGCTTTGCATATTAATGCAAAATTACAGCCATTGCAGTATGTGTTAGAGCTTCTCTAATTTCTGCAATGCATCTGTTTAGTTTAGTATTACATTCTTACATCTAAAGTTTCTTAATACTTTGCATGAATTTCATGGAAACAATACACACAGTTTTCTCTCTCCAGATTTGACTGCTTCAGAAGCACAGATTGTTTTATAGAGAATATTATATAAATCGTAGTATTTTTCTAAGCACTTGTGTGAATAACATACATTTTCCAGAAATGAGCCACCTGTGGAGCACATAGATTTAACTACAGTTTGTTTAACTGTAACACTGTTTTAATTACAGCATATATTGTCCTACAAATGTATTTTACATACAGTTGGTTACTTTTACCAAACTATTTCTTCTTATTTCTTCCTTCTTCAGCTACTACAGCAGACATGTGTGGGACAATCTTAGTTTAATCCTTTATAGCTGATGATTGTTCATTGCGATGCTTAAAACCCACTTTTTTCTATTATAGCTTTCTGTTAAATCGTTGGGGTATTTTAATTGTGTATTGACAAACACACCCATGAGTATGTCTCTGCAATTAGTATCATTTGCATCTGCCATCCCTGGAGAGTTCAGGCACTGAAATCAAAGCTAGCAGAGAGCCTAAGAGAAGAAAGTGCAAACAAACAATAGGACTCTTGTCTGTCTCCTGAACTCATGCCCACCCTCGAATAGAGCAGCTCTCCTGTTTCAGGTAGAATTCTGCTGGAAAATATTATATAGAAACAACATGAGATTCCACTTGTCTTTCACTTTATTTAGTTCAAATTTATGTAGTTTATAAGCCCTTAAGGGGTTTTTCTCCTAGTGGCTTTGTTAGGGTTGCATATAAGTAATTGAAAGAAATTATTTATTGTCCATTCAAATAATACATAATTCATTGTATTTCTGAGCAAGGCATTTCTTTATTGCTCTGGGTATGTCAAAAACTCCTATTTTTGGAAATAAGGTGCTTTTAATTTTAGTATTTTATTGTGGACATCAAAAATGTGATAGAAGTCAGAAAATACACACCATGTCCTGTCAGACAGCCATTTAAAAAAAGTGATAGAATTATCTGAAACATCCTTCTGCATTAAAATATCTATAAGAACAGAGAGGATGAATACTGACTCCCTTGTATGATGTGTTCTAGAATGTAAAATACTGATATAAAATTAGATTTCCTCAATATTTTGAGTCCCTTGAAATACTATCAAGAGAAGTACAGAGAGTATTATAGAAAGAAACATGTTCAGTTGTGCCATCTGGTGTCTAGAAGTGACAGCTGCATTAGCATCAAAGCCAGGCCTTTTCTTCGTGCAAGAAACTGGACTCCTGAACAGTAATATTTTTATCTTTAGCTGTAGTGCTGTAATGCTTTGCTGACTGTGAGGGTGTAATTGCTGTGAAAGAAGTGTAGGTGCTTTTCTAGGTTTTATGGTCCAGTTACCAAAATGTGCCTCAGTGATGGGGTGAAATGTGTTGGAGACACCTACTTTTTTTATCATTGGATTTTGCTGAAATTGCATTTGATAGCAGAGCTGTTGCACGGATATGAAGAAAAGATTTAAGTAAACATGAAAGATTTAACAGACTGAAAGGAAATTTTCCACAAGATTTTCAATCTCCAGTGTTTAAATAGAACCAATACATGTTTAAATACATCCAATGTTTCAATATAACCAAAATGTTATATTGAAAGATCATATACTCATTGATTATTACACTGTCATAATAACTTAATCATCTTGATTAGAAATTCGATTTTTCTGTGAAAATTTGTGGTGTTCAGGTCAAAGCAAACAGAAAACTACAACTGGAAAAAGAGCCCAGTCTGTCCCAATTCCTCTCCTTCAAAAAAACCTCCAAACCAGCCATCAATAAAACTTCTAAATTAGCCAATGTCCTCCTCTGTCGTGGTGCAAGAAGCCTTCCTTACGTTTGTTATTTTTAATGCAGCAAAAGAAGAAGAATGATAAATCAACAAACAGGTTTGTGAGTGTCCCCAATCTAAGTGCTCTGGAATCTAGCGGAGTGGTGGGCAATGGACATCCAAACCGCCTGGACCCCATTCCTAACTCACCCATCCACGATATTGAGTTCAACAGCAGCAAACCACTACCACAGCCAATGCCACCCAAAGAGCCCAAGACGTTTTTGAGGTGAGCACTGCCTCACCAACCTTTTTTTCTTTTTTTTTTTGCTTAACTTAGGAAAATTTTGCATTCTTATTGAGCTGAATCCCACTTGCTTTATCAGCCTTTCAGAGGTACATGTACTCTTATGGCATTTTTATTTTTTACATTATAATTATAACCTCTTTCTAGTATTCCTTTTTATTGTAGACCTTGTTGAAATGTAAAGTATTCTCTCACTTTTTCCTAAGCCTTGAACTTGAAAACCTTTATAAATACCTTAACAGAATTCATGTGCTTCCAATTGTTTAAATATATGAACAATTGTTTTAGATGTTTGTGTTACTTACTGATTTTCATTTAGGAATTGATACTAGCATGGAGGTTTTTTTATTTAGTATTACGTGATAAAGATTTTTATGTAAGAAAATTATTTTCCGTGCTAAGTGAATGTTTTGTGTTTCCTCTTTCCTCACCTATGTGAAATTGTTTCATAGGAGTAACCTTACTACAGCAACAGGAAATGTACAGGCTTGGGTGCTTAATGCTGAGCTTCCAGTAATCAAAACCAGCATTAAAGTCTCAAGTAATTCTCTCACAAAATAATCTACTGAGTTGAATAACTTAAAAATGGCATTTTAGAGGCAGGATTTTAATCTTTCAGCTTGATATGCCCACATATTAAATGCACTGAAGTGCTGTACTTTTTATCTAGTAGATGCTGATCTCTTACCTCTAAGTTGCCAACTTAAAGCAATGTTTAATTACTGGTTCCACAGCTGGTTGTTTGCTTTCTCCTTCGGTTTAATGCAAAAGATCACATACCTAGCAACTGCTAATTATGAAGGGAAAGAAATGGTAGAATCTAAAATAGATAAGGGAAAACAATATCTTTTCAAGAAAACCTTTTTTAAAAAAAAAGAAAAAGTACTGTTGCTATTTTTTTTCCTGTGCATGTTATGTGCATGAGTATGCTCACGTATCTATAAACATGCATGTGCATGACCCCATGGACTGTGATGCTGGAGTTTTCACTCCAAATTGTTTTGTGTTCTGTATTATCCTGTAGTAGAGGTTATTTTATTACCAACTTTTATTGATGAAGGAACTTGTGTAATTAAATTTAAATTATTCTTTCCTGCTCATTTCATGAGAATATTAAGTGTTCAAAGAGGAGCCAAATGCTGTTGCAGCGCAGGAGTTTGTTTTTTCTAGTATTTTGGCATATTTTAAGTGTGTGCATGAACAATTGCAAGTGATATTTGTGATGGGTGTTAAGTATTACAACAGTGTGTATTTCTGTTCAGTTGCCAGCCAGTCTTTGTGAGCACATGTCTACAAATATGATGTTCGCATCATATTTTTCAAAATTAAGTTTACCACAGGAAAAGGATGCTAAAAGAGGACCTTCTACAGTCATGCTTTTCCAAGAAAACTCTTTTTATTCTTCCTGAAAACTACAGCTATTTATGAGATTTAAAATTATGTTTTCCAAGATATTATTTGCCCACCCTGTAATGTGACTTCTGAACTGACTTGTCCGTGCTGCTGATGCTCTCCAATGGAGTGGATGATCACAGATTCTATAGGGAGACATTAAATCATGTCCTAAGGCACACTGATAATTAATCCGTGGAAAAACAGACTGTGTTCCTTACTGAATATTCTCTGTGATTTTTTTTTTTCTTCTCCTAACAGTTGTACTTTTCACGTAGTTGTAGGATAATTGTTTTTTTTCTTTCTGTGAATTTAGCCCTCCTCAGACTGATGCCTCACCAGTGGCTTCACCAGACCCGCAGCGCCAGGAGTGGTTTGCCCGATACTTCACGTTCTGAGAGATGATTTGTTTTTGTGGCACAGCGTGATGTGGACTGTTTATAAGAGCATGACCTTAAGTAAACCCTCATGTGAACAAGCTTTCCTGTACTTTGTCAAACACTGTGAATGAGAAAGTATTTGTCTTTCTGATTTGAAACTGCACTGTATTTCATGTTATATTTGTTGGAATCACCTGACATGGTACTATACAATATGTGTAATTATAACTATTATTTTTATTTAAAATGGAAGAATCTTTAAACTTTGTAATTACTATATAATAAATTTTGGTAGAACAAACATAATGCTTTCCCCCTTTTTCCTATAAATGTGTTTTCTTTGATTTCAGGTAAGGCTTTTCCCCCCAAATAACATAATTGCATGGTTACTATAAATACAACTTGAATTGTAAAAGGAAAAATATATATCTCTCACTCTTTCGAATTTGGGCGGCTTACGTTTAATGCATCCCAGTTCTGTTACTTTGTAGCAGTTTAAAAACCTTCTCTGGCTAACATTTAAAAGGAAGAATGCTAAATAAAACTAGTGTAGCTGCTGGCCTTCAGAGCAGATTGATTCTGATAGAAGATGAGAAAAGCCACAAACCAGGAGCTGTTCACTGGAGAGGGGGGTTGACTCCTCACCTATTGCTTAGGAGACTTCACTGTCTAGTTATAATCAAAGATTTTATCATTGAATTTAAGCAGAAACTGTTCCCACAGGTTCTATATTTCTTTTATGAATATTAACAAAAACAAATGCTTGAAATATTTAGAAAACTGTTCTAGGCATCTCTGTGTAAATCAAGAATCTACATTTTGAGCATATAGTCTTGCTTTGGATAAAATTCATGTCTGAAATGAAAAAAAAAAAGAAGCCACAAACAAACGAAAACCAACTACACAACTTTTTGCCATTAATACATATAACAGATATAGATCTTTCATTAAAACTGTTACCTTCCCTTGTCTATATTAAATTTTTTTCCTCTTCTTAAACTGATATATGAAACTGTTTTTCAGCTAGTGAGCATGATTCCCCAATCTATACCTTTTATGATGTCAGTGTTACTCAAGAAATTTGTTGCAGCATAGAGAAAACCAGAGCTTATTGTCTTTTTTATATTTTTTCATTCAAAGATTACCACAAATTAACTCACACTGGTAGTCTCAGGGAGAATATTGTCTTTGTTTTATGAATGTATTTTTAAGCTGAATCTCTTATCTTTTAAAAGCAGGAAAAAATATGTTTGAGTTATTTGAATAAGGTTCTAGTTAGCATATACAAAGGTCTTGAACTTTAATATTTCATCTAAAGCCCTAACTGCATCCTTTTTTTGCTATATGCACAAAGGTAAATACCCAGATGAAGATACTTGCTAATTACAATGAGTTTTATATGTACTATATGTATAAATGAAAAATTTGTATGTTTTCATATAAACAATATAAAAATCTTCTAAATACACATTTAAAAACTTCTATAGTATAATTCACCTTGAAAACACCACTGAAAGCTGTATTCTGGTGATGCTGCCATGGATTAAAAATGTATACATCGGATTTTCTGTAGCTGGTGGACTCAACTGTAGGTATATGCAACTTTTTAATTTTAGAAGAAAGCCATATTGGACAAAATGTCAGATTTCTTGGCTGTTACCCAAAATAAAATTCACTAGATCATTTTGTTATAATGTTCTGAAGTGAGTGTTGCGTATTTTTTCTTGCATGCTTTGCAAGGGATCAGATGCCTTCTCCCATCCTTAACTTCATTTGTGCATTTACATATATGGAATGAAAAACTGAACAGGAGTACGAAGACGATGATCCCTACATTTACCTATGCAGTGAAAGGTGTGCCCATTGTTTTTTTACTAGTAGGCATCTGAATGTTAAGAAGCACTCAGTTACCATGTCTGCCACAGTCAGCAGCTGCACCACTGCCTTATCAGTCTCTTCAAACCAAAAACCAGCCAAAAAAAAACCCCAAAAGTCCTAAAACCAACCAAAAATGCCCAAAGAACAACCAGAGGAAACTAGGAAAAATTTTATTTTCTACCAGATGGCAGTGAGAACTCTGTAAAATGTATTCGTAAAAGTAGTATCTGGCTTTTGGGATTAAGGAACTTGCACGATGACTATGCCATTGTGTTCCTGATCTTTGCAGTATCTGGTATTCTGGAAGAAGCTAAAAGTGCACGGATTCATGAGTTCATAGGCAGCCTCACCCTTGGCTGCCAAGAGGCACACTTTAGGTTATAGTCTGGAGCCCAGGTTTTACAGCCACATGAACATCCAACCATATTCATGCTGCCTGGTCTAAATCTTTTCCTAACCTGTGGGATCCCTGAGGCCTTCTCAGCTCTTGTGTAGCCTTGCTGGCAGTGTCCGAATTGCACGCTGTACCACCACCCTGACCACAGTGTTAATGGGCAGTACTTGCACTCTCCTCGAACAAACCCAGATTGAGGGCGCACACTATTCTGTAAAACTGAAAAACGGAGCAGTTTTAAGTCTTTGTCTTCATTACCACACAAGACTACCAGGAGGGACCTGAAAGCAAAAACAGTAATAGTGGTTTATGTAAGAAAGCCATTATTCCAAGTGGAAAGCAGAGACAAACCAGGCAAGTGTTCTGAGGCCAGGACAAGAGAGCTTTCCAGGCTGGTAACAGCCAGCACTGTCTGCATCTACTCGTTTGAAACAATTACTTTTTCCTGTCCTATTTTGCACTGTGATTTCAAAAGAGGCTACCTCATGGATTTTCCAAAGGGCATAATACATGTTTTGATAACTTCTTGTTGAGTAAACATTTCTTCATTACTCAAGCACATAACCGTTACTAGTTACTATTAGATAATAAGTTGATAAATAGCTTGAGTTTTTTCTTGTAGGAACCACTACCTACCTGATCATAGCCTTTAAAAAAGGCAACAATACCAACATCTACTTGCTCTGTAGTTGAAAAATCAGCTGTCCCAGCTGCAGGCAGCTGCATTGTTTTTTGTACTGCTGCACTGGTTGTTTAGGCTACAAACGCAGTCTGAGGAAGCACACATGGACACCTCCAGGAATTCACAGGAATGACAGCTCTGCCATACCAGAAGCCAGGTAACTGTACTAACAAATGTGTAGCAATAACTGTGTCTCATCATTAGAATAGCAGCCTGATTTTGTACCTTGCAAGACAGCATTATAAACCGATTAAAGTTGACACTGAAAGTATATGCCAGAGAAAGGGCTTGTTTCGAATTTTCATAGTGATCAATTTATATTTTAAGTGCAGACCTCAGCAGTGCCTTTGCAGCTGTATCTATTAAATTGGTTACAACAGGACCATTTTATAAAACAAAATGTATTTTTCTTCTAGAGACATACCTAGGGGTTAAAACACTTCCTTTTTATAATCCCCATGAAGCAGTCTATTTCTGGAAACACTGTTTCCTTCAGGTGAGGATTTAGGCAACATCTACAAGTACCCTGAAGAAGTTTGTGTTTGCAAACAATGCAGGAGGTAACTGAAGTTCCATCCACTGATTCAGCAGACAGGAGTCCTGTGCAGAAATCCTCTTCAGACAGCATGTGGAGTAGCAATTCAGAGAAATCTGATTTGTGATTTAAAGCACCTGTGCAGTTCCACACAAACTTTTTCCCCAAACATTCCAAGACCATTCTCTTCTTTGCTGGCCAAACATTCTTCAGACGAACTCATGGACTGTAAGATAATATAGTCAAGAGGTGAAGTAACCACTGCAGCTTTCTTATTCATTAAGATCACATTTAAATAGGACTGGGAGGAAAAAAAAAACAAAAACCAGCATGCTAGACATTCAAATTAATTATCTTAGTTTTATTAAAGCACTAAGGCAGTTACTTTACATACTGAAGCCATACATCATAACTTGATAATAAGGCATCTAAAGGATTTTTTTTGTTTTGTTTTGAAAAGTGTTGATTTTCCCCTCCACCAACTGTAAAATTCATTAAAATACAAACTGTGTACATTTATTTTGATATGTTTTTATTATAGAACTATTGGTGTTATTGTAGTGCACTTTTTGGTTAAGATCTTACATGGGCAGTGATTTTTGTTTTGATTACCTATCAATAATTCATCATTAATACAGGCCAACAATGGGAGATCCTGGGAGTGAGAAGCCCAATGGAGAGAAGTTTTAAGATCGCTCAACACTTTGAACTTATGGGGACATTAAGCTGTGCTCTGTGATATTGCAAGACTTCAATGGATGTATGAAAATGATATTCAAATACCTTTTCAGAGGTACCAAGAAAATACACAAGTAAATCAGAAGACAGTCTTCTTATACTGAATTCAGTGAGGACAGAATTCAAACATGCAAGCACAGCACTTGTTAGAAGTGTGCACACATGCTGCAAAGTGACTGCAGGAAATAGGCAAACTGCTGGAGAAACTCCTTATGCCTGTGTCAGAGACTGAAATATTATAATTTATGACTTAAACATTTTCATGAAGGACTTTTGCCTATTACAGCAAAAACTGTATTACAAAGGCTGCTGAGAAGACTGCCATACCCTGAATGGGGCTCTGACTGAGGCCCTGGGCTGCTCACTGATGAAGGTAAGTAACAACTCAGGGCTGGGGAAGAAGAAGACATTCACAGAGCACACACAACACCTTTGGGGTGGAGACTGAAGCCCCAGGGCTGTCAGCTGCCAGGCTTGGCACAGACCCCTGCACCAAAGGGTGGCGGGGAAAAGGCTTTGGGTGTGTAGTGACAAAGCCTCTGGTGAGAGGTGCAGTTAACACCCACCCTCCACTGTGCAGAGGGGCCCAGCTGAGGGGTCCTTCACCCCGGGGATAAGCTTATCCACAGAAGGGGGTGACATGGCCCATCAAGTGCCCACCCCAAAGGGGTCCCCAGACCCTGCACCAGAGCACTGCAGGGTGATGAAACAGACCCTCAGTGTTGCAAGGGACAGTGACAAACCTAGCCCCCTTAGGGGAGGCACCTGGGCGTTCCCACCTGGCCCAAATGTATATTAATCCACTGGATTCTATAATTTTCCGCGTAGCAGCAGGAGACCCTCTCCTCCCAGACCAGATGGAGGGGAACAACGAGACATCCTTGGGACCCTCAGATGGGTGATATGCTTCCACCTAACCCCGTCACTCTCTCCCTGTCCCCACATCTCTTTCTCTATTTCTTACTTTTTCTCTTTGCCTCTTACTACTAAATAAAATATATCAAATTTTTGGCACCAACATTTAACCTCCTTTGGTTTTAATCATGTTTTTTGGGTGTATTTTGAACCTTCAAAGTTCCCAAAATCCCCAAACTCCTCCGACTCTGCTATGGCCTCATGAAGAAGGAGGAAGTGGCTGGTTTGTCGTGCAGCTCGCTCTAAAGAAGCCAAATTTAGACTTCGAGTTGTAACCCGCGGGGGTGGTGAGGGAACTTGTAGAAGCAGCTTCAGCTGCCTTGGGGCTACCCCTGCCCAGAGTCCCCTTTGCCCCCGCCTCGCAATCCTCCCGCGCTGTACAGGAGCAGCGTCTCTCTGCCACAGGGTGCAGAGTGCGGCACCACTGCCCGGAGAACCCGCGGGTGGATCTTTTGTTCCCGAGGCCGAGCAGCTGGAGTGTCCCCCGTGCCCACGGCGTGCCTTCGTGCCGGGCTTGCCGCCCCTCGCCTGCTCCCGAGAGGGCCGGCTCTCCCTCGGGAAGCGCCCAGGCATCCCGCCCGACCCGGGCC
>VZTF01001716.1:4795093-4821270 GCA_013397755.1 Cnemophilus loriae
GGGGCTCGGCCCGGCTCCGGTGCCTGGCGCGGTCCCGGTGCCGGGCAGCGGCGAGGGGGAGGTGCCGCTGTGACGAGGTGTCTCTGCCCGAGCTCGTGAGCCGCGCCCCGCCCCGCTTGGCTCCGCGATGGGCTTTTCCCAGGGAAAGACAAAGTTTCCCGCCCGGCGCGTGGCCGTACCGGGAAGCGCCGCTGTGTGACCGCCTCCCCGCGCCTTACCCCCGCGTAGGGTCAGCATGGTGCTGAGCGCGGACCAGGTCAGCCTCATCGGGCAGGTGTTCGAGTCCTACGTGCTGGAGCACCACAGGGACGAAATCCTGGGCATCCTGAGGGAGGCGGACGACCAGGCGCACTACCCCGTCGTCGTCGACGCCTTGACGCTCTTCGAGACCAACATGGAGATCGGGGAGTACTTCAACGCCTTCCCCAGCGAGGTGCTGCCGATTTTCGACAGCGCGCTGCGCCGGGCTGCGCTGGCAGCGCTGCAGGACAGCGCGGAGCCGGCACGGCTCAGCCTCAAGCAGAACCTCCACGCCAGGGTCTCGGGTGAGTGGCGGGGCGGGGGCTGCAGCGAGCTGCACCTCCCAGCCGGGACTGCTAACATTCCCTGACTCTTCAGGGAAACTGCCAAAATTTCCCTGCTCTGTAACAAACTATTGGGGTGCCACGAAATGAGCAAGTTCAATTCTTGACGTTTCAGTGTTTGAAGCAGTAGGGAATCCTTAGTGTTTATTAAGAGGCAAAGGACGCGTGCAAACACGTGGATGTGTGTAGATCAACTCCGAAAAGAAAACCTGTGGCCATCCCCACTGGCCTGCGTGCAATGGTTGGCGTCTCTCGCTGGGTCAGGGCTTACACCAAAACCTTTCCAGGGCAAAGACTCCTCAAAGCAGCAGCTGATCTTACATTATTTCACTTTTAGACAGAACGTCTAGAGAGAAGAAAAGGAAAGAAGGAAAAAAAAGTCCAGGAAAAAAAAGTTTTAGGGGAAGATACGTAGTTCCTAAGTTTTACTGCAGGTTGACTTCCCTACCGTGCCAGTTGGCTCCCAGTCCTTATTCGCTCCATCCATCTTCCACAAGAGGCAAAGTCTAAATTTTGAGTTGTCTTGTAACAATTTCATCCAAAACTGTTGAATTTTATGCTTAACTGTTACAAGATTGGAATTGCTTGTCATAAAATTGGAATGAACTGTTGGAAGGCGTGATCATTTATGGAGGATTCAGTAATTTCTTCACTGCAAGATGATATATCATTATTCCTTATTATTAGGAAGTTTTTAGTAGCTTTGAGGTTTGGTAAATGTGGAGTGCAGGTTCTGGGGTTGAAATATCTTTTTTGCCTGTTGTGGGAAACTGGGTCAGCAGTGGCACCGTCCCTTCTGGTCATTTCTGATGATAACAATTTGGAGCAATAGTCTGCAAAGCCAGGAGCTGGCAGCCTGTGTTTCCCTCCCCTGTCCTGTTGTGGAGTGGCTTATGATCATTCAGTCTTTTGGCAGCTTGAATTTGCATAAATCACAGTTGTTGGACAGGCCTGTGTTTCGTCCCAGTGAGTTTCCATGAAAATGTTGTAATGACAGCGCATGCATCAGAAATACATTTAGCCTGTGGTATTCAGGTGCTGAGGAGCTTGAACACAGCTGCTGAGTATGTGAGGTAAGAGGATGGCCTCTGTGTTGTACTGAAATTTGACCTCGGGCACCTCCCTGTACCTATGAAAGCAGGAATGAGGTAGAACGTTCCTCCTAGTGTTCTGAGATGTGTTTACATCATTCAGGGCTTCAGCATGAAAAAAGACTCCAAGTATGATTATTTGAAAAGCTGCCAGGAAGTATTAGAAGGAATACAGCAAGGAGAGATGATCTCTGCATGAGTAGTGGTGTCTTTAAGACATTCCTTTTCGTCTTATCAGCCTCTTGCTGGAGCTGATCATTCCTCCCACAGTGATGTTTTGTCTAAATATTCCCTTATCAACCTCTGGCAAAATTAGCCCCCTTGATCAAATAGTTTTAATAACTGATAAGAGCAAGCCTGACTGATCATTGATAGAAGAATTCAGTCAGCAGACTCACAGATAATTCCATCCCTAAAATGGAGAGAAATTGGTGAATAACGGGGGGCGTTATCCTTGAGAGGTCCAGCTGGATCAAAAGAGCATCTGTCCACGGAATTTGGTTAATGTTCTGTACCACCGAAAGGCTCGCTGCAGAAGAAACAAAAGAAATAACCTAAATTTTTATAGCCTTTTTTCCACCTAAATTTTCCCACGATACTGTTACCTTTTGAGTGGATGCTGGGTTCTGATTACCTTCAGGATTCTCATCTTGGAGTGCCACTTCCCATTCCCATTTTAGATAAGGAGGGAATGAGAAGGTGGTGCACTGTTCTTGGTGGGAGCAGCAGGCAACTACCAGGAGTGTGGGTGATGGTATCTGTGTGTCAGGCTTGGATTTAAGTGAGGAAAAGTGATTTTGGTTACACCAGGTGTAAGAAAGAATCTCATCACCTTCTACCAATATGGACAGGGCATCTAGGGGTTCAAAAAAGGATTGAAGTAGCGTGGATATGCAGTAATTAACAATGGATGATTACCCTGGGTTCACTGAAGAAAGTAAAAGATAAAGTTCTTTATCTGAATTTCAGCGTTGTAGGAATTTGATTGTATAACTTCTACTTTTTGCTACAAATCCATGAAATTCTTTTTCCTTACTTATCATTAGCCTGAGCACCACTGTGCCTGTTACTGAAAGCCAAGCTGCTTCTGATACTTTCTAATTGCTTTTTTGTGGCTAATACAGTAAAGCTGATTCAAAGAGGCACATACTCAATTAAAGAGTTTGTCAAGCAGTCTAGCATGATCAGAATGAAGGCTCTTCTTGTCACATTTAGACTCATGTCTCTTCAAAATTCACAGAGATGATCATCATATATCCTGACAACAGTGCTGCAGCTCTCTCTAGTGTAAGATGTGATGCATTTTGCAAAGCTTTTTCAGGGGCAGCAATACTGAGCTAAGAAAAAAATGCCAAAACAGGTGGAGAAATAACGGATTTTTTTCCCCTGAACTGACTAGAAATGCAAATCTGTGGTAGAATGAAAATTTCAACAGGCTTGGTAGAACATTTAAATAGCTTTATTAGAGTCACACAGAAAAAATTGTTTGCAGTTTTACAAAATACTTCCTTTTCCTGATTATTTAATTCTACTTTTTCTACTTTATTCTCTTACCCTTTAAAATTAGTTTAATAGTTAAAAATATTTTCTTTAAACAAAGCAGAAGGTCAAGTGTTGCTTAAAAGCATCAAACCAGAATGTTTCCACATGTCTGAAATAAGGCATTTGGGTTTGAAAACACTGAAATAAATATGACATCTTGTTTTTTTTTTTTTGGTTTTTTTTAGCAGCCAAAGCTACTGAGACGATTTGACCTAAACGCACAAATAGTTTTGGTCCCCTTAGAAACATAATTTCCTAGCAGAATTGTAGTTTTACATCTCTGTTTCCTAGCTCTATTTTGGAAGTAAATCTAAGAAATTAATTTAAGTTTATAATTATTAGTATCTCGTAGTTCATTACTAATTTCTGAATAGGCAATATTTTGCTCAGGTGAGCATTTCAGAGACCATTTATTTTTATGAAGACTTGTAGGTTGTTGAGAGAGATTAATCTTCCTGAGGCTTTCAGCCACTCTGGTGCCAAGGGATGGGTGAACACTGGAGCGGGATGAGCACACGACTGAACTGGATGCTGGGGTGGAATTAAAGGAGAGCAAGTGGAAAGTGTCCTGTCACTCTGCATTTGAATGTACAAGTGAATTTGCTTTGGTTGTGTTCATAACCCCTTTACATTCTTTTTATGCTATCTTCCTTGTGCTCGAGGTTTACTGGTATGCAGTGTGGATTTAAGGTCAAATGCTCTCCGACTACGAATTTACTTAGACTTGAGAATTCACACAAGAGTAGGAGCTACACCTGTTTAACTGCAGGAATTACATTGAACCACAATTAAGTAGCATAACTAAAAATTTGTAATTCAGATAAACCAGTTGTAGAATAAATGGCATCTGCGAAAAGAACATCTAAATTAATACAGATATGAGAACATCAGGATCTGTTTCCATGAATGGAAACTGTTCATGACTATTCACTCCTTGGCAAGAGTGGGAGAGTAAAATGGCAACATTTTCAGCTAGTGCTCAGTGTCTGATGATTTTTACCATCTGAGGACAATGAATCAGATGTATGGTACAACAGATGAATAGTTGAAGCACGTTTATGAAGCAGTAGTAACAATGGCTACTGTTCATATGTCTGGCATGTTTTCTAGTCTTTCTGTTTAACTGCATTGTAAGTCTTTGTTTTATAAGCTAAGCCTTATGCTGCACATATTTTTGTCATACAGGTTTGCCTGTTTGCCCAGAGCTGACTCGAGAGCACATTCCTAAATCCAAGGATGTGGGACACTTTTTGTCTGTTACTGGGACTGTCATACGTACCAGTTCGGTGAAGGTTTTGGAGTTTGAACGGAGTTACATCTGCAACAAGTGCAAGCACGTGTTTGTTGTCAAGGCTGACTTTGAGCAGTACTACGCCTTCTGTCGTCCAGCAGCCTGTCTCAATGAAGAAGGCTGCAACTCAACCAAGTTCATGTGTCTCTCTGGAACAACCTCTTCTCCTACCTGCTGCAGGGACTATCAAGAAATCAAAATTCAGGAACAGGTAAGAAAAAAAAAAAAACATAGACAAAAAGGGGAAGGTATTAAAGTATAGATGTCTACTGTTGTTTAAAACAAATGCCCGAGAAGACTGAAAAGAAGTCAGGCAACCCATTGTTTAGAGATTTCCAGTCAAAAAGTTAAAAATTAAGGCAACATGTAGACCAGACCTTTGTTATTGGGTAATTCCATTCGATATTGTACAAAACACCAAAGGTCAGTGAATAGATGAAACTTCCATAGATGAAATTCCATTCCACGTTGAATCTCTATAACACCAAGTGTGCATTGTTTCTCTAAACAGTTCCTATACAAGATGCTGAAGTTCAGCACTGCTTCTGAGTACCAAAGCTAGCCCAGTGTTGGCCAGGGCCGGCTGTAGCTGGGCAGTGTGGTCAGTATGTGGTGTCTGCAAGTGTGTCTTCCTTTCAGCCAGTATTGAATTCAACAATTATTGCATGTGTGATCCTTACAGAACTTGCATACAGAATTTGCGTTTGTTTTCTGATGGTAGCCCTGGGTGGAAGTACAGACAAGGTGGAGGAGAAATGTATGAAGTTAGAAATTAAGGTCTTGAAAGTTCAGAATTCAAAAAAAAGTAAGGGAATAAAACTTTCTAGGAAATAAGCCCTATGTTGCGTGTACATATAATGATTGTTTCTGACATATGGGAAATCTCTGTAACTTATTTTTTGTTCTACTGTGTGACACACATCTCTCTGGTAGGAAGGATTTTTAGTGAGCTTATTAAAAACAGTGAAGTTAAACCAGGAGTGAATTTCCCTTGTGTTTCCTACTGAGCTCTGCAAATAACCGTGCATGTGTCACCAGTACTGACAGTGA
The DNA here is from genome assembly GCA_013397755.1 of Cnemophilus loriae. Classification (NCBI taxonomy): domain Eukaryota; kingdom Metazoa; phylum Chordata; class Aves; order Passeriformes; family Corvidae; genus Cnemophilus; species Cnemophilus loriae. The sequence continues at coordinate 4,800,652 of VZTF01001716.1, forward strand.
TGTGAACTGCCTGTGGCCATTTAGATAATACGCAAGGGTGAATTAACCTTCCTAGGCACCAGAAAGCGAATACATTTAGAATTCTAGCATGTATGACCTGTGCTGCAGAATGGAAAGGTACTTCTGACTGTTGTTCTTGTGCAGGGGATTCTCTCAAAACTATTGCAAGCTCCAAGTGTAAATGGAAAGATTGCTGGCTGGAAATGGACTGTGACAAGATTGCACAGACTTTGCCCTGGAGAAAAGAAAAATAATTACAGGAATTACTGGCACATTTGTCCATATATATTTGAGTTTTCCTGTTTTTGATTTAATCCTTGACACCTAGGTGTAAACTTAATCTCAAACTGTCAAGTCATGGTTAAATACCAGAAAAATACAGAGAATATTCTCTCAGTATATACTTCAGTGAAGGGTTATCTAAGCAATGCACATGCTTCAGTACCCTAAGTCAACTTTACAGATCGAAGGAGTATCTAGTAATAACTCAAATTATAATAATAAAAAAAAAAATCAGCTCTTTCAAATGACCTCTTTTAGTGAGCTTTCTTCACCAAGATATTGAAATCACACATCTCCCAGCACCAAGCACCTTCTGCTCATTTAATACCCAATCCCATTTCCATTAATATCAGCATTAAACTTCCACTGTTAAGTTCAGGGCAGCATTGGGTTTGTTACTGTAAGTTTTGTGATAAAAAGCAAGAACTGACCTCAGTTCCAGGAAAGGACCGTAGGCCCTTAAGCCAGAGCAGCTGTAAATTAAAGGCTTTTGAAGGATGCAGTTCTCAAGAAGTGCTTTTCCTTCCCTTTCCCTAGGTTCAGAGGCTGTCTGTTGGAAGCATCCCTCGTTGCATGGTGGTTGTTCTGGAAGATGACTTGGTGGACAGCTGCAAGTCTGGTGAGGATATAGCATAAATTACATAAGTTTGTACCCACAAGCATTTTTAGTTTTCCATTTGAGTTGAAACTCTGTCAAGTGGCTGTCAGTGCCAGGGACTCCTCGAATGCAGCGTGTTCATCTGTCACGTTGCCGTTTCAGGCTGAACGTTAGCGTGGCAGCTGATGATCATTCTAGAAAATGTCATGCACCCCCAGGTTACATCTTGACTGTTTGACAGATCAGTTTCAATAAGTAATGTGTTGTGATGTACAGAAATTACATTAAATCTTGCTGGTGTAGAACACCAGACCTCCCCAGGACATTGGGTCACACAGCGTGAGGTGCCCCTCCATAGGTTTGGGGAGCCAGGAAACCTGGCCTCCTATCTAAGGAGTACTGCAGGTAGAAAAAGCTACTTGGCATTCAAAGAAGAAGCGAATTGGCAGGAGGATGAATGAAGGGTGGACTGAAAATTGTCAGATAGGCACATTTCGACAAGAAATGAATTTGTGGTTGTACTTTCTCAGAAGAACACTCTACTCAGAATGTTAACAAGTGATACTGGGTTTCATCACAAAAGTTACCAGAAGCAAAATAAGTTTTGACTTTTTTTTTTGTATAATCAATCTAATTTAAAGAGCTTCTACAGTTTACCAGGAATTCCTCTCTTCTAAAAGAGGAAACAAGCAGAGGTATATCTTTAAGAATTCACCTCCCTTAAACAGAAGTGGAGAGACATAACAACTTTCTACCACAGACTTAAGCAATCTACCTTATCTTTGTTTTAGACTTCCAGTAATTGCAGGAGGTTTTGCTTTTTGTTGTTAGATTTTTTTAACCTTATTAACTGTAACACAGGATGTAGATCACATTATTGTGCATTACAGCTAGCTGAAGTCATGTCTCAAGTCAGATGTTATTTTACTAATTTTTGTTGTTACCTCTAGGAGATGACATCACAGTGTATGGAGTGGTAATGCAGAGGTGGAAACCTTTCCATGAGGGTGCACGCTGTGACTTGGAGCTTGTTTTAAAAGCCAACTATGTTAAAGTGAACAATGAGCAGCTAGCAGGGATTGTAATTGATGAAGAAGTTCGCAAGGAATTTGAAGACTTCTGGGAAAGGCATAGGAATGATCCTTTAGCAGGTTAGTAGTTGAAAGCTTTTAAGTAGGGCATTTGATTGGATAGAGATGAAATCAGGAGTGAAAATACAGTGACTGAACACATTTTCCCCCCTTTATCCTATCCCATCACCCATTCATCAAGAATATAGTTTTTCCACTACAAGAATTTGAAATTCTTACTTTAATTTTACTGGGATGGGGACAGAAGGAAGTACCAAGCCTACTGCATTGAACTTCATTCTTTGAGATTTCTATTCAAGTGGTTTTTTAGGACATTTATTAACAAGAAACGAGAAAGAATATAAGTATCAGAGGAAAAAAAAGAGAAGTGTTTTATAATAAAGAAAGAAGCAGCATACTTCTTAGAAGAAATAGTGTGGACCAGATCTGCCTTTAGTCAGCACAGCTGTTGCCTCTGGGGCGAGAGATCTGACACACTGTCTCTGCATCCCAATTTAAGCTCTGAATCTTTACCATAGGGATTAGCACATCCTATATTTAATGTAACTCTTGGATGCCTAGGCCCTTGAGTTAGGTGCAGGGGAGCCTCTCAGTTCACAGTGGCTTCCAGAACAGTCAGTGTTCAGTATGCTGGGTCCTAAACTTACCATGGTCCCCAGTCAACCACCTTGGAATTACCAGGAGTTCAGTCTGGACCTCTGTCCCTCTCCATAATCTGAGTGCCTTCTCCTCAGCTCTGGAGAAGCTCAATGGACTCTTTAGGGTCTCCATCACTGAACTTTATTAGGCTGACACTGTCTTGTAAAACCCTGGAAACGGCTTAGTCTTTCTTCTTTAAAGACAAACAGGAGGAAAAGCAGGTGGGAACCTCCTCCAAATTAGCCTGCTCACAATAAGAGAGTGTACATCCTGTCAGTGTCAGAGATTCTTCAGAACTGCATTTCCTGGAAAGCAATTTAATTGCTAGCTTCCTGCTGTTTGGAATGATAACATTTCTTCCTTCTGCTGTTTGGAACAAGAATATTTCTTATCACTCTCGTTAGAACTGTTCAGAAAGTAACTCAGGATCTTCTTTGAAGATCTTTTAATCTTTCATTCTCAGGACAATTTTTGGAAGCCTGAAGGGATTTTATGTAATATTACCCATTCTGAATAAATAAATATGAAGTGGCTACAAGAACGTTGAGGTGGAAATTAGAAGGACCCTGACTGCCCAAGATGTCTGTTTCAGGCTGTTTGTCTGAATTTGAGTTGAAATTGAGGGCAGAGATCAAATCTGACTAAGGAGTCTGAGGCCATTTCACAACAGAATGTGTGTGTACCTGTACTGTTAATGGTAGCTACTACTGCATTTTATGTCAGTCACTTAATGATGCTAACTCCCAACTATGGAGTTAAATCTTGAGCTGTGCTATGGCTGAACAACGTTTTTAAAATTTCACTTTTGGATGGACAAAGATGTGCTAATTCCTTCAGAAGACCTCCAAATGAAACACATATACCTTAAGTCATCCATTAAGTGCCTATATTTTGCCAGTACCATGTACCTGCATCTAGGTTTAAAACATGAAGTTAAGCTCTCAAAATGGGTCACTCTCTTTTATTCTCTAGCAATGGAAGTAACACATGGCATATAACCTGAGACCGTTTATGTGCTGGTAGTGTCAGAATCTCAGAGGACAGAATTAATTCTGTTACATATCTTCCACACCATCAGCATTTTCAGAGCAGATTGAAATATTCTGCTGCTAGAAAGAGACTATACTAGGGAGGAGGAGAGGGACCTGTGACACAGAAGGATCAAAGGAGAAGGAGATGGAAGGTAACAATGAGAAAATGAGCACACTATGTGTGCACAGGTTTAAGGCAAAATAAGTGTTAGAAGTTCTTTTAGTTTTCTTAAATGTACAACACACCAGTTTTCAAGGGGATATTTTGAAGTCTGGAAACTTCTAGGTTTCATAGCTCCTACACTTGTAAATGTGCAACGAAAGAATTTGCATGATGGCATTTCATTAGTGCCTTTTATCTTGCTATCCACACCATACATTCCTTAAATTGCAATAGGATTGGCTTTGCTGCTTGTGATTGTGACTTACCTAACTTCTCTATAATGAAGGAAGTTTGGATCAAACAACTGCTCTAGGTCCCATTAAAAAAAATATTGAAAATCTCCTTCCTACGCTACTCTTCTTGCCCAAATTATTTGTCAGTGTACATGGGAGTACATGGGAAACCAAGTTTTAACTCTGCTGAGTGCCGTTTTTGCTCCTGTTTTAGGGAGGAATGAAATTTTGGCTAGCTTATGTCCTCAAGTGTTTGGATTGTACCTGGTGAAGCTGGCTGTAGCCATGGTGCTTGCTGGTGGTGTACAGAGGACTGATGCTGCTGGAACTCGAACCAGAGGTTTGTATTGTTTCTAACAGTCTCACATCCTTTGTAACAGTCATTCCCATCCCTGTCCTCACCCATATCCCCCTACACCCCTCCAAAATCAAACCAGTAAGATCTTGGAAGCACAATCATCCCATTTTCTTGAGTGAGAACAAGTTTTAATCAATTCTAAGTATTCTTCCAAAGTCTCAGACAAGTTAAAGTGTGTGTCTAGACTTCCTCTTTTTATTTTAATTTTTCCCAAATAAAACCCAGTAGAAGCAGACTTTCAGGTTTCCGTTAGGTAGAATATTAAAGGCAGCTGTTTTATCTAAAACATAAACTCACTTTTCATTGTATAAGTGACATTTTGAAATTATTTCTAGTAGAATATTCCCAGCAGTATTTGGCATCAAAGGATGGAATCTTAATGTTTCCTTAATGCAGATCACTATAGTACATTAAAAGGAAAAATTAAAGGGTTCATTTTACTGCCTAATGCCAGACTTTTCCATCTGTGATTGTCAGCACATCTCACTTACTCTTGTAACTCCAAGTTACCTGCCTGCTGATTCTCCTTCTGTTGTTATTAGATGGCAAATATGACATGTGCCAGGTGGTACACAGGTCATAATCTATGTAGGTCATAATAATTTTAAAAAGTATGTCTCTGTATACAAATACAGGATTTTCTTAATGCTCCAGCAGCTAAATAAAGTTATAGACTTTATATTGGAATTGAAGTTGTATTTTCTAGAAAACAGTGAAAAAATTTTAGAGCACTTTACTGAGATTGTAGCAGCCAAATTATTTACTTCTGTAATTTCATTGTTTTGAAATTACAAAGTTGTGTAACTGTTGGGAAAGAATTAATTAAGCAAAACAACCTGCTGATTTTATTAGTCCATTTTGCAATAATCTAAATAACTGAATAGCAGAATGATAACTAAAACCTGGTGTCCTTGTTTCATGTTCAGGAATGAGCTGAGTCTAAGAAATGAGCATTCTAAAACGTAAGAACTCATATTACAGGAAGTGTGTCAAATACCTGTTAATACTTCACAAATACTTCATTGTAAATATTTGTGTCTAGATGATTTTATTAAACAATGTATTTATCACACCCAATAAATAGTGCAGAATTACATATTTTAATGTATATATAGTGCTGAATTTTAGGAGAATATGACAAGGATTATTTAATCTGAGCATTCTGTGTCGATGTTTGTTTGTATATGAACTGTCTACTCCTACATCACTGTTTTTCCCCAAGGTGAATCACATCTCCTGTTGGTTGGAGACCCAGGTACAGGAAAATCTCAGTTCCTCAAGTATGCAGTTAAGATTATGCCACGCTCTGTGCTTACAGCAGGAATTGGATCTACAAGTGCAGGTATGTGCTTCTTCAGCTGGAACAGGTTATCTCTTCACTCGAGTATGTTTATATAGAAACCTTCTATATATATGACCATATGTGCTCAGGTTGTATGAGCACAGTTGAAGCAGAGAACTGCTGTGGAGGCATATGGGGCCTCATCTGACTCTCTAAAGTCCTGCCCCTTTGTCTGTATCCATGAAGGACTGTGATGAGCTTCTAGCAGGGAACCTTACAAGCTCTAGAGGCACCTCTCCATGCTTTGCTAGCAGAGAGTGATCTGAACCTGTATTTTTAGCATTTTACAGCTATGACAAATATGACATCTTTCCAGAGCTCACGCTGTGTGATGGGCTAGCATCATTTGGTTTCTCCTGAACAGATAATCTCCTCTCTTCCGTTCTTTTATGTGTTCTGTCTGGGTGCCAGTTTGATTTCTGTTTGCTTTCTGGAAATTCACCTCTGTGTTAAGGAATTATTTCTTACTCATGAAGATGGTTTTAAGATGGTTTCAGAGAGCAAGTGGGTTTTTTTCTTCTTTTTTCTTTTTTTCTCTTTCTTCCTTTTGTTAAATTTAGGAATGTCCCAGCTGGCTCTGAAAGCCAGGCATCTTTGCAAACTCTTCTGGGGACAATGTACAGGGTCAGGTTACCTCTGCCAATGACTTTATTTGAACAAATGAATATACTACTTGTATGTTCAAAATCACAAAATAATTAGGATCAAATCCCAGTGTCTCAGCTAGCATGTGTAACTTGAATATTTCTCAGAGGGTGCTGCTTATCATTTTATTTCTGGGAAACAGCATTATTTGTACATGGCAGAACCAGAGAATAAACCTTTCCCAGTTCCGTAGCTGTGTATATACTGAGTCTTCCATAGGTGTGGAAGTGGAACATGATGTTGAACACAGGCACTCCTGTGTGCAGGGAACTTGTTATGAAACACATATACCTCTGACTTTCCATTCAAACTGTTAACAAATAGGTCTGGAAAGAAGCCAGAGAGAAAATTTTGGCTTAGCATAACCTTTTCTCCACTTTTTGTTCTGTGTTAAGAATTGAGAACAGTCTGGATAATTTCAGATTTGCTAGGGGACTCACAGCGACCTGGAGTGAAATTTTGCCATGTTGCTTTGCCCATTTTTGTAAGCAGTGATTTCCTGTGTCAGTTGCTCTCAGTCTCTGATGTTGCTGTTGCTTTCTTCCCCATGTCTCCCTCCCATGCTTCACGTTCCATATGATCTGATTTCCAGCTCAGCCATGAAAACAAATATTGCAGTTTATAAGCTTACTGTGGTATACGTGCACTAATGATGTGTGGAGATGAAGTTTCATCTCATGAAAGGATTGTCTTGGGCCTTTAGATCATCTATATTTCACTTAATTATTCCTTATTTTTGAAAAACTTCTCTCTCAGTCCCTTTCTCCAAAATCTGACAGCAGGTACACCAAATTTCTAATTTAGAATTCTTCAGGACACTTATCACAAGTGAAACTTGAGTGCCTAGCAAGGAATTTTATTAACCCTAGTTTAATTTCAGGGAACCTTTCCATGGCTAGAACTGCTGGACTACGGTATTAACTTCTAGACCAGGAGTTTGGATGTTGTTCGAATTACTATTGTCTTTTCCTTTCCTGTGCAAGGAGTGTCTTACGAACCTGCTTGTAGCTAGCTGTACCTAACATCGATTTTGCTCTCTGTGCAGAAGCTTCAAATTATTTTGGAGAACTATTAAACTGCTTTGCTTTCCTTGTCATAATTGAACACTTTGAATTACCAGTTTCTGCTTTCCCATGAGAGGACAGTCCTAATGCACATTTTTCTCTCCAGTGTACGAATATTAAATCTCTAAGTCTCACTTTCAGCTAGCTCCTTACTGTATATAAAAAGGAGTCTGAATTGCATTTAATTGCGGGCTCTGGGATTACAGTCCACATAGGCCAAAAGACACACCTGAGATTGAGTAAACCCTGGATAACTCCTAAAAGCTGGATCCCTCTTTTAGAGAAAGCTGCTGGTATACAACCAGCCTTTAGTAAGATTCTGTGTGCTTTGACATGTCTTCTGCCCTTTACCCATCTGGTACTGTTCTAGGATACAAGCTTTTAAACAAGCATTGAATTAGAATTCTGCATCCCAAACTGTGTCATACCAGTTTTACTTGGTTTTCTGTACTTACTTGTACCAGGACAGCATATTAGGTCATTTACATTCTTCTTGTGCCAAAATTCCCTTTTTTTCCTGGTCTACCTTAGGTATCATGTGCTCTGAGATCCACTGATACTTTGTGCCCCTGCAGTATCATGTGCCTGCTGCAGCCCATTAACCCATACAGATATGACTGGAATTGGCTTGCAGAATTTCAGAAAACAGTGACCTAACTCCTGCAGTTTAATTTGCTGTTGGGCCTCTGCTCTTTCGATCAGCTTCCTGCCTTCCCTTGCACTTTCTAAACAGAGTCTGTTTTACCTGATTCAGAAAGTATGACCCAGGAGAAAATCCTGCTTTCTTGCTGAAGTTTTGGAAGACCTCCATCTTTCTGTCTCACCCACAGGCTCAAGTTGCCTGCTTGCTGCAAACAGCCCTTACAAATGACCGATAATTTGTTCTCTGTTTTGAAAAAAACAGAACTTTACCTCCACTCAGTGAATAAGTTTCTGATCTTACTTGTTTTATTAGGTTGCCTTTCTTGCAAACATTTAGCAGAAATTTTCTGTTGTGAATTCTCTACAAGTTTTGGACTTAGATGAGGAACCAGGGTTTGTTCCTCCCACATCTCTTTAATGACAGTTGGGTGCAGACCAGCCCACACGCACTAACTCAATGGCAAAAATTTATTTGACTACTGTAGGACTTTGTGATCTGTAAACGAAAGATGGGGGAACCATCTGTCCCACTGTTTCGTTCTGTCTAGACTGTTTTTTTAAAGGCCTGGTTCATTCTCCCTGACTTGTCTCTCGTCTGAGAATCACAAGGAGTCATTCAGCTACCTTTTATTTTTAGAAATTGATACACAGTTTTCCATAAAGATAGAGACTTAGGAAGGCTTAACAAGATCTCTCTGGGGGTTCTCACCTTACTACTGAGTTAAATAAACTGTTTTGCAGTCCCCAGAGCCACAGTGCCGCTTATGCATATTTGGATGAGATAATCACTAGTAAGAAAATATTTCATTTACCTCTGGAGCTTGCGATTTGCAGTGATTGAGTGGTGTGCAACAGGAACCAATGCATGCTGGCTGCTGGCAGATCTGGAGCTCACGGACATCCAGGCCAGAGTCATTCTGCTGCTTGCTAGTGCATATTTGACTGTTCACATTTCTGAAAGTTTTGTTTGGTCTTGCATCCCTCCACAGATGGATTGCTTAAAGAATTTTGTGAACTGTATTTAGAACAGCTTGCCTAAAAATCTGGGAGACTATCAGCTGTTTCTCCAGCTCTCCAGTTCTGTATAAGATACCTTTCTGAGCTGTGTGACATGCACCCTTCTGGCCTCTCCTCTTAGAGCCTCTGCAGAGCCTTGCAAGTACTGCCTTTTTGATGGTATTTTGCCATGTCTAACATTGTCTATATCATGCCAACAGCAGTTTGCTACTGATTTTCTTTCTTTTCATTGAAGGGAACTGACTCAAGGGGAAACCACCTCTTTTTCTTCTTTCATAGTAAGCCTTTCCCTGCTAGGTGGGCTTCAGGTGCTAACAGCTGTCTCTCTTCTGATCCATTAGAAACCAATCCAAAGTCACTGACATGAGCCATCCAGCTGTGGTTATAAATAGAGTACATGGTGTCAGTATCCTGAGGTATGCAAGACTCTGAAACTGGAGATATTTTTCCCTCTGTGTAGATCTCCAAACTGTCCCTGTGCCTTCCCTAGTTGATATAAGCCAAAGTAGTGCCAGGAAACCATTTTCCACCATGGATTCATACCCTGTCCTTGATAGAAGTTATTAATACAGATGCAGTATTTGGGCCACTTTTCTCTGATCATCACTTCTATCATGGGATTGTTTTCCTGAATACTTAAAATTGTACATGAACTTGCAGTATTTTCTATCAGTATGTAACCTGAAAATATTTTGAGAGCATGGCTTCACTGGCTGTTCCTTCAACAGCTGGGCCTCAAGTTGGAAAGGCCTTAGCTCTATAGGAGGTCTACTAAACTTCTTGAAGGAAAGAAATTTGAAGCTGTGATCAAACATTTTCAGAGACGTGCCCCATCTGTAACAATGTCCCATGTCTTCCTAAGTTCCCTTAATTTCTTCTCAATAATGCTGTTCCAAAATGGCTTTGTCCTGAGAGAGCTTACCTTGACTACCTGTATGCCAAAGATTATTTAGCCAAGCAGATACCTGTCTTCAAAAATTTTGGTTTGTTCAAACATCTTCATATCTGAAGACCCATAGTTAGGTTGGATGGGAAGTACTGCAGGAGCAATATCTTGTCGTGTTTGTTGAAAGTTTCAGGTCTTACACACTTCTAACACCTCCAGGCCAGCCTTCCTCAGACTTTTTCATCCTGCTTTTGAAATGGCAGGCATTTCAAGCAGTTGATTTTTGGATGGATAACAGATGTCTTCAGCATTTCCTTTACCATACTGTGAAGCCCCTCCTTCTTTCCAGTTTGTGTAAGTGTAGGTCTGCCCCACCCTCCTAGTGAGAGAGGACAAACTGGAGGATACCCTGATTCTGAAAGGTTGGCCTCCTTGTCTCACGGTCCAAGGGGGTTTTGGAGGGAGACCAAAGAACTCCTTAAAAGTTTCTGCCAGTTCAGTTCAGCCAGTTCTTAACACTGCTGGTAACATGGAGCTGTTGTCTCTTGCATCTGGTGTAGCCCTTGTGCAGCACACACACCTCCTTCCTCTGACTTTCTCTTGTCTGCAGTCACACCCCTCAGGCCATGGACAGTCAATACCCAGCCATGCCTCCAAAACTGCATTATCTAAAGCTGGAAATGTTTAAGTGTATCCTCCCTCCATCTCCTCCTGAAATGACCTTCTAAGTTCCATGTAGAAGCCTTGAGTTTGCCTTTAAGAAAGCCTTCCTAGTGCCTCCAGCCGGCTCTGCCTTCTATCGTCTTTGCCTAGACCAGAAATCAAGGAAGAAGCCCTCCATCCATCTTCTCTAGCCCTGTTCTCATATCACACACTACAAGACCAGCTTTTAAGAAGCAGAACTGTAACTACTAAACAAAAACAGAAGTGAGAAGGCCTAGGAAGAGGAGTTTCACACACGCTGCCAGCCCTTACATGTAGTTGTCACTTTTGCTGCATCTTCCTGGCTGGCACTTAGCAGAGCCCCCCAAACAGCAACCACAGCAACAATTAACCCATTGTCTCCAGACCAAACTTCTGTGGCTGTCAAAATAAATGAGATAATCTGTACTCTTGCAGACCACTGTGCTATGGATAAGGAGTAGCGTAGTTATGTATGTGAAGGATCTGCAGCTGTCCAGACAGAAGCCAGATGATTTAGTTAATTTTGGCTTTTTTCTGTCTCTGGTAAATGAGGATTTGCTAGGAGTATACATGCATGGTACGCTTGGAGTTTTTCCTTTTTCTTTCCTACCAACATTTTCAGATGTCAGTGGACAATCAGTCTAGCTGCAAGTGACTACCTTTCAGTCTGAGCTGACTTCCAGAAAACCAGCAGCTGAGGCATTACAAAGAAAATAATGGACTGTCAGATCACCAGATTTCTTTGTGACTTTGTCACTCACATCTCAAGAATACAGAGTGTCTGGCAAGCTATAAACTAAGTTACTGTGGTTATTGTAGCGAAGTTCCGAGTTGCTGCATTGTTGAAGATTGGTAGTAAGGCTTGGCTTTTTCAGTGGAGCTTTGTAACGCCACTGGAAAGATTAAATTTCACTAGTCTCCATTATGATGGAGCTGGAACCATTTTGCCTCCTTCAAATTTAAGTGTCATAGTAATTCAGATTGAAGGTGATGCGTGAATAAATCAGTGACTGTAAGCTGAAGGAACAACTTTTTTTCAAGCTAGACATAAAAACCCCACACATTTTTCATCTATGATGTTACCTTGTCTGATCCGCTTACTTCTTTGTACACGAATAACCTCTGATAAGCATTATGACAGTCTTCTAATGGTCTGTCTGTCTGACATAAAAACACAGTGAGATGCATCACCAGTCCTGTCAGCAGAATCTGTAGCATTCCTTTGCATCTTGGTGGCCTCTGCAAGTAAAGGGTTGTGGGAAGGTGAATTCATCTTCGACCTTGAAATTGTAATGCTGTGATGTCAGCACTGGTTGGCTGTGTCATGTGCACAGACGGGCTATTCTAAAATGTTCAGAGATCAGGGACAAGTCTTTACAGATGCCCTACATGCATTCTATCTTTTAATACCACTAAGTTTGTGCTGTGATATTGCCCGAAGTCTCTGGAAGACTGGAAGTTGTTTTCTCAAATTCTATGTCTCTGGAATGTGATTTTGTCAGGAAATGCGATACTCAGAATGCAGGGTGTATGCAGTGCTAAGATCTGGACAAAGTTGCAATGACCTGAGGCACCCAGCCTCTCAAAAAGCATAAAAATGCCATTTATCTTGCAAAGATCATAAGGCAAGGTTGTTCATCTCCAATTTTCACCAAGCACAGCATTCTGGTTCCTGCTAGTGGTGGGTCAGCTCTATCCAGGCCACACATTAGTGTATCAGGTAAGGTGGTGCCAAACTCTACTGCAGCATCCTACCACAGTCGGGCCTGGTTTATTGCACCCACGTTCTCATGCACAGATGACTTTCTCCTCCTTAACAGAACAACAGAGCTTCACTTTTCCATTCCTCTAAATTAATTGGTTTGCTGGGTGACATTGTTTTGCTGACTGAATTTTATAGTTGGTTTTGCCATAGCAGAAATAGGGTTTGCTTCCATCACTTTGTGGCATATGCTTCTAAAAAGCCTTCATGCTACCAGTGGATGGATTCTGGTTACAGCTTGTACTTGGATCACGTTTTCATTTGAATATTCAATAGAGGCAAGAGTTTGAGATACTACTACAGTAGCCTGTCAATCTTTCAGCAGATAACTAAGTTATTTACATGCTTACATTTATGAGATATCTTAAATAGACTTATAAATAGAACATAAAGTGCATGAAAAATCTCAAAATGTCACTGCAGACCTGAAAGTTGCAATATAATTCAAAATCAAAGATAAAGTTCACAGAATTTCAGCCCTCAAGTGAAGTAACTGCTAGTTTAGGGAACCAGTTCTTTGTGTTAAGTCATACCACTGAGTGTTAATATTTTTAGATTCCTGGTTATCACTTTAAACAATTAGAGAGAGATTTTTAAGAGCACATATTAGAACCAGGCCTCCAAATATTAATGGATTTCATTAATTCATTCATCTACCCTAGGTGAGTACTGCGGAGTTTCCATATAAGAAAAACATTCAGATGAGGTTGTTCCTTTCCAGTTTAAAAAACACACGTTTGAAATGCAGACAATTTCACTAATGATGTGGAAAGACAGAAGCACTAACTGTCTGGGACATCTTCATCCCCATTAGAGAATGCAGAAAGAAAACAGAAAGCATTCTATTTTTATTCAGAGCTACACTGTCAATCATCATGAAATCTACCCTTTTTTTTGAAGGGCCAAGAACCTACAAGGGTTCATAATTTGGGCAGTGACTAGTAAATAGTAGAACTATATTCCTGTAATCTGGCATGAGCAATTACAATTTAAAAGCACATACAGGCAGAGTAAATATATAAAGCTAATGAGGATTGGAAGGAATAACTAAATTCTTAAGTGTCATAATAATGTCTTAAGTCTTCATAGTTTACTGCTTAGTTCCTTTTATCTTCAAGGATGCCTCAGGTAATAGGGATGTCTCACTGCAAGAGCTTCAGGGCAAGTAACATATTCTTGAGTGTGTCATGCCTATCACAACAGGGTTTATACAAGTGAACAGGATTGCCTTAAAGGCCAGAGAGAAAACAGAAGTTTAAAATTCCAGGTGTTTCAAGAAAATGAAAGAAAACATCCAAACTCCTTACTACTAGTAAAAAAGACTACAGTAAAGCATGCCTGAAAATAAACATACTAACCAGTAGTGATACAAAATAATCTTGCAAAACAGCATTTTTGAGATATTCAAACTATTGCTTTTGAGAATTAGAATCTTCTAGTAATTGCTTGCATCCTTCCAACCAATTGTGTATGCTATTAGGGTGGCTGAAAAAGGGTTCTTTCCTGAGGTACCCACCCTAATCTACATCAAACACTGTCCGGAACGAACCACAGTTTGACTAAACAGCAGCAGCAGATTTAAAAAAAAAAAAAAAAAGTCCTAAAATCCAAGATAGCAGATGGTAAATCTCAAATTGCATGCTTTAAGTAACAAGTATGTGCCTTGAAAGGAAAAGAAGCTTGCACCTAAAATTATACTGTGCTGTCTGCTTTCAGAGCAAAAGGACATTTTTGGACTTTGTTTGTTAATAAGACATACTTTTTTCTTTGCACTTCATCTAATGACAGTTTTGTTCTTAAGATGCTATTAAAGGGCACTTTATATTTGGCAATCTGGATAGCAGAGATGAGGACATGGCATTATTCCTTCATTTTGCCTGAATGTTTTAACTTTAAAACTTTTTCTTAGCTTTTAATAGTGCTTACAAAGTAAGGGGGGAGGGGAGAGAATACATATACTTTAATCAGGTTTGGTTTAGACCACATAGAATAACACATTAGAAAAAAAAGCAATTACTTAAAAATAGTTGTATTTATATTTCACAATCTGCTCAAATACTGTTTGTTGGGTTTTTTTTGGTTTTTTTTTTTTATAAACTTTCTACAGGATGTTGTTTTAAAACAAGTTCTTCACATTGCTTCAACTATGTACTTATGGAATTTGAGGGAAATAGTTCTGGTTGTTTTTACAGTTTAACACATATACAGTACCAAAAGGATGGTGGTTAGTCACATGCAGTCCATATGAGATTCTAACATAACATTTAGTGAATTTTCTGATGTTGACCACCCCTTTGATGCTGAAGGTAATGCATCTGTGGAAAGCAGGGACTGTAGATTTGGGTTACTGCTCTCTGCATCTTCCAGTTTTTCAGTGTTGTCCTCCCAATTAATGTGGAATCTTGTGACTCTGGGATTAGATGCCAAAATATTCCTTTGAAGCTGGGAAAGAAGAAAATATATGGATTGTAATGTGTACATCTCAAACTGGAGTTCATATGCATATAGATTTTTTCCTTTTAGTCCCTATAGCCTTGTTTGTGTAAAAGAATTTGCTTAAAAAGGGAATTCACATCAATGTGAATCTATAGCTACTACCTATGGATCAGAAATGTGCTTACAGTACACCACTTACTCATTTTCCCTGATATTCTACTCAGCAAAACAACCACTTTCTCAAGAGAATATTTTAACTGTTCCACAAGGTCAAGGCTGTGAAAGAGATCCGCAAGTAAAGTGCAAGTGTTTATTACTTTATCCAGCTTTTAGTAAAGCAAATAACTTCTACCCCCACAAGGATTTTGCAAACCACAGTACTTCATCAAATTTTGCATCAACTTTATGGTATTTGCAATACCTATCAATTCCATCAACTTCTCATCTTCATTTTAAAGTACAACCTTATCCTTAAAATACCAAACTTTAAACTGATTTCACTAAGAGGATTTATCTACTAAAGTTTTAAAATAAAAGCATTTATATTTGGAAGATATTAGCACCATGGCAGTGAACATGATTAGTCATCCATCTTATTCTCATGGCTGGCCTTCATTTTCCTTTGAAAACGTGTTGCATTTGTTTATGTATGCAGCAAAAAAAGAAAATGCTCATTTTCTCTTTATTTTGAAAAGGGGTGAAAGATTATATATAGTTTCCTGGAGGATGGCAACTTAGCACCAGTGGACACTCACTATGACAGTTAAGACTGATCACAAGAAAGGTTTGCTTTGTCGATTTTATTCTCCAAGAAAGTATGCTCTCATTAAGTATTTCTTGACCCCTTATGCAAACTAAAAAGACCGTTTCTTTTTTAGAACCTAGTAGAGCTTATTACCCATTAATTAATCACTTTAATAACCTTCTACTTGTGCCTTTCCATTTTGTCCCAAAGTCACATTAAGGACTATATATACAAATACATGATAGCTTTTGCTGTTCTTTTTCACAGTAGCAAAGCTAGCTTTTTATATAAACAGAGAATGAAGACAAGTAATTCTAGGCATTCTAAATTCAAGTGCTTAAAGGGAGTCACCATTTTGGCACTGACAACCAGCATAACAAGTAAGTTATGTTTTAAATGAAAGAAATAAAGAAGAAAGGAACATACCCGAAGTTTAAGAATCCTCAAATTTAACTGTAATTTTCAGAACATATTTAGTATCTGATCACTGAAAATTAAGTTAAGCATAGAAAAACATACTATTTCACTTCATCTTTTAATTGTAGTCCTGGTTTAATTGTTACCATGAAAGATATATTTTTTATAACTTAATCTGTATACTTCCTTTGTCAAATTATCCATTCATCAGATAATCATCAACCAGGCTACCCATGTTCTCTCATTTTACACCTAACTTGTTCCTCAGTTTGTTTGTTTCAGTTTTGCAGAAACTGGAGCTCTGACACTAGAACAGCTGAGTAACAACTGTAGGAAATTAATATCTACAACTCAGTTCCAGGTTGATGGGCCTAGAGAAAACATTGTTCTGTTTTCTGAAGAACAGAGCCACTTTGTAACAGTGGTGCAGGTGGAAATAAATCCAACTGTTGATTTCACAGTCAGTGTCAAAGTACGGCCAAGTCTTAAAGATGGTGGAAATTTTTGATGGTTTCTCAGTATTATCTAAATTTATGACAACTCCACAGCACTTGTAGTTTGTTCCCCCAGATACTTTCCATTATTTGATGCCTCATTCCATGCACTTTATGAAATCACTTGGGGTTTGGGTTTGTTTCTTAAAAACCTCTTTCTATAAGCATACCTCTGATACATGACTAAAACAAAACATGCCTTACCTTAGAAAAATCTGGCTTTACTGGTGGATTCTCTCGCAGTTCTGTTTCAGTATATTCATTGTTTACATAGTAGCCGACTCTAATAAATTCTTGCCCTCGGTAAGTGCATGTAATTAGCACAACTGTTACACCTACTGCATCTGCATCTGGAATAAGCCCTGGGTTAGGTGCATCAGCCTAAATGTGAAAGGGAAAGATAAATTAAAATTGATAGCACATACCTACCTAGCAGGGCAATCTCAAGTAGTGTGTTTCAGCAGCTAAGTAGTGACTATATTTAAAATTGTTCAAGTTAACCAGAAAATATACTGCTTTTACAACATCAACCCTAGATTTAGAACACCATCCTCTAAAGACAGAATTAGAATACAGTAAAATTTTTTTCTGACATTTCTCATGGGCAATTGGCCAGGTTTGATTCAAAATCGCTTTTAAATCTATGATCAGCTGAACCATTGTTCAAACAGGGGTATCAACATCACTCCAGTTCTACAGTGCCACGGCTCTCCAGCCCACCTTGGTAATTTAGTAGAGCAAGATTGTTTTCTCATACACCCTCAAGCTTGAATTGGTCTGTATGTGTATTCTTAACAAGACTAAATCCTTAAAACTACAGACTGCAAGTTATACTTGAGCAAGAAAAGGTATGGGCTATGGTAAGGTTTGAGCTGTTCCACAGATTTCTAGGAAAGGAATGAAGTATTTTCTCTGGCTTCATTCCTAATACCTATGTTCGTTAAAATTTCTGCAGTTAAATGCATCATCTCTCTAAGACACTTGAACATTTTCAGCCAGTATGCAAACCTAATTAATAAGCAACTGATATAATCTTCCCCAATGTCCTTACTTACCATGGCTCTGTAGTTACTTATCAATAAAATTTGCCTCATAAAATGTGGCTCACATCACTCCCTTAAAATGCCTCCTGACTACCACATGTATTGATAAAATGTGATGCCTGATTCTGCTGCAGGATTTAAAGTAACAGCAATCCAGGCATACTGAAACAGATTCATATTTATAATTCCACATGAAGATTTGAAGTCAACAATGAACACCCATGTTGTGAGAAAAAGCTGGTATTAGTAATGTGTGTTCAGATGGTGTGGGTGTAACAAACCTTGCCTAGGTACAGAGGATGAATGGAATTAATTCCTTTTGCCTCTCTCATCTCTACTTTTCCGTAGTATTTATATGCTCCAGCATGGTGAAGTTTGGGAGCTACTGCTCACACAGCATTGGCTTCTACTCTCTGCCACTTCAATTCTAAGCCTTCAAACCAGTCTAGCTTTTTGTGAGAAGCTTTTTTGCAGAAGAATTAAGTGAGTCAGACCTCTCAGGTACAAATACACCAGAGGGAAGGGAAGAAACCAGCAAATCAGGTAGAACTCATCTTCCTCCAGCCCTGAAGGAAATAGAAAATGGCTGAATGGCTTTACAACTAGCATAGGGGAATGGAAAAGATGGCCAAGGAACAGAACAATCGCAGAAGCTTGACGAAATCACAAGAACTGCCAATAGAGATTAAATCATTAATTCAGTAGTCTTGATCTAACAGTGCCCAGAACTATTTGATCACTTTAAATTCCACAGTAATGGGCAACAAAAGGACCATGTTCCATTTAACTCCCCATTAAACTCAACTCACATTCCAATGTAGGATCTTAGTTTTCCAGGTTCCCACTGTCATTTTCTGTCTTGTAATCTCCTATGACACAGTTCTGAACCCGAGGAAATACTCTATTCTAATCCTACTTATATCTCAAAGCATTGTTTTGCTGCGTGAAAACGACACTGAAGACTGTTTTAAACAGTTTTAAAATTTTCAGCTTCCTGTTTTTGTCAAACCTCTTAATTACTCAGGAGCCAAAGATATCATATACAGGTGGAAGAAAAAAAGAAGAGGTTGGTATGACCAAATGATAAATAAACAGATTATCTGCAAACAGATATTGTGGTGGGCAGAGGCAGTAGATTAATTTTTGCATAAAAATCACTGTCTTAATACACCATTCTTATGCTCTAAATTACTTAATAATTTTATGAAATTAGCCCATGTATATGTTGCCTTGAATTATCTTGCTTTTCCACATATTTATTCACATAGCTATTACAATAGAGTAGGTAGCAAAGGTTATATGCCCACTTAAGGATAGTAAATTATTTATGTGCTTATATGCTCAAAAAGAAGTTTCTGTGATTTTATTACAAATTCCCGAGAGAATAGAGAAGGAATCAGATTTCACTACATATATCTTGGCATTTAGAAACAAATAGGCCAAGCTGTGGGCCTTCACTATTGAAGCCCTTTTAAAGGTAATGTTTTGAGGTTTTAAAACAAAAAGCTGCCTTTTTAAGTCTGAAAAGCACAATAATTGTCCATCTTTCTGTAAGACTGAATTTCCAACCTGATCCACATCTTTTTTTCATCTAAGGTATTTTTATCATCCTTGGTAATCTATCTGTGTGGTACTCCATTTTAGTTGCTATTTCAGCCATTTTCCTATCTAGAAAAATTTACAGCAGCTTATCTGAAAATTTTATACTCCTCTTAAAAAGGTCCTTTCCTTATGCTATTCCTCATGAACACAACCTCTTTTCTTTTTATCACATGCCTCCTGCAGTTCTGTGCTTTGCCCTATTCTTGCCTTCTCTTGCTTGTTTTCTCCATATCCCAGGCTGCTTCAGCTTGGTGAATAAAATTGCTTCAGTCATCAGCAAAGGCTTCTCGCAGCACTTTGGGTTTTAGTGGTCTCCTGTGTACACATGAGCTGAGTCCTACCCTCACCTGAAATCCAAAGCCTTTGAAGCATAATATACTCAGACCCAACAGTACTTCCATAAGAAATAAAAAGGGTATTTTAACAGAAGGAGTCTCTTACAGGACCTACTCCAATCTAAGCAAAATCTCTACAGATCTCCTCCTAATTTAGCTGTAGTTTCATTTATAACCAGGATACAATTGCTGCGTCCATTCCACAGAAACTGCAAGACCAGTAAACTTACTTTGGGACCTGCCCAATCATACAGCCAAAACATGCCTTTTTAGGCACCTGCTTCTTGCTCCTTCCCATCACCATCAAAAATGAATATTCCGATCTTTGATTGAGAACAGTGCGTCTTTTAAATTAGAAATGTAAATACCAGCTGATTTCCCCACATGCAAACACAAGGTAGCCCTTTGAGAGCAATAGAGGATCACCTATTTCTGACCAATTAATGCCATAGGCTATAATGGCTTCGTAATGGAAAAACTGTTAATAAATGATGCATTTGTTACACATCTGCTTTATTTGCAGTGTGGAAAAATTAGGCCTGGCTCCAAAACCAAACAGAAACATTTCAACATTGATTTGCATGTATGTGGTTGATAAATGCAATCTCCAGTCTAATCCTATTCCTTAAGCCTGTCCTTTAAGGAAAAAACCAAAATAAAAAAGACCAGAATAAACAAACAAAAACCCCCAAAATACCAAACAAACCACCTTTCCTGGAGCTTACAGGATTTATCAGGATGCCTCACAAATGCTGATATTATTTTAAACCAGTTACAGTAATGGTGAGAAATAAGACAGTATACTCATCAGCACTTTGGGGTTTTTTAATGCTCATACTTCAGCATGCATTTGCCATTAGTTAAGTGAATTTGCAGTATTTGGGAAAACAGCAGGGTTCTTATACAGTAAGACATACTCAGTTTCTGTCTGATTTTTCATCCAATGGATGTTTACAAGAAATGGATGTTTACTTTCAGTTTACAAGAAAAATTCTAGTATTTCATAGAGAAAGATGTGTGAGTATTAATAAAAATTATAGTTTTGAATAACAAACAAACAAAAAATCCCCACCACCACAAAAGAAATTGTCAAAAAAAAAAAAAAAAAAA
>VZTF01001716.1:4826979-4910916 GCA_013397755.1 Cnemophilus loriae
GGGGCGGGGCCAGGGGGCGGGACATGATCCGGGCGAGCGTGAAGGAGCAGCGGAACATCTGCTGCTCTGATTTCCAGGAAAAGGACCGAGAGCTTATCAATAGCCTTTTCTTTTTTTTTTTTTTTCCTTTCCTGTATGCTTTAAAAAGATTAAAATCCAGGCAAGTGGAAAATCAGGAGGAAAGATCTTACCACGCAGCTAGTCAGATCTCCATTCATGACCAAGAGGGACTCTGTACATGAGTTCGAAAGCTGTTGCCTTGCAATGATTTTATTTAAAAGAAAAAAATTAAATCCTAAGATGTGACTTTATTTCAGTTGCTAGCATTTAGCTTACAGGACTGTGTTTATCCTGCTTACCACAATAACTTTTATTAAAATTGGTAAGGTTTAGATTCATATATAGAAAATGCTTCTTTTGTCAGTGTATTATATTTAAAGTTGTGAAGCATATGAGCTGAAGAAGAAATTAATTTCCTTTCAAAGTGCTCATCCTCTGCAAGTTGCAAACAATGTAAGACCACATCCAGCTTGGAAAGTGCCCTAAGCTGAAAATTGAGGCTGGAAGAATAGCAGGGCAAAATATCATCACTAAATTAGAACCATGGGTAGAACAGGGACAAAACATAATCTTTTGTCTGTTCACTTCAGGCAAAAAGTTAAAGAAGCACTGTATCTCAACAAGACAAAAAACTGCTTGCAACTAGTGCTCATATTAAAGTTTTATTTAACCTTATTTATGAAAGGAAAGATTCACAAGTGTTTAAAAGAATCCTAAGTGCGTTTTTATATGCTAAGAGTATGCAGTATTGTATAAACAGCAACTGCAATGCTGGTTGCTTGGGAAGAATGAAAAACCACTCTCAGTCCGGCACTCATGATGAAATTGTTCCCAACACCTCCCAGAACAGGCACTTTTGCTATCAGAATGCACAAATCTAGTCTGATCAAACAGAAGGTGCGTTAAGCATTCAATGTCCACTAATAAGAATGAAGGCAATGATTCACCTACAGGCTAAACCATCTTGCCCGTCGGGCTCCACCATGTGCCAAGGGGCACTTTCAGTTTGGAGCCATTTCAGCTCTTTGGGTTTTTGTTATGCTTTGTTTGGTGGGGTTTTTTTTCTGTTTCTGTGCTGATTGTGCTGCCGATGTCCCTCACGGCTCCGGGGGGAGAGCAGAAAGTGCCCCTGGCTCCAGGGGTGCGAGTTGTGTACCCTCACCACAGAAGATTCAGAAATAAATGCGCAGCCAGGCTCTAGTACTGCCTAGTACTTTGTGTTTCTATAATTCTGCTGTGTGATTCACTGCCCACGTTGTTTGGCACACAGTCCAGGAAAACCAAGAAAGATTGGACGTGGTGGGGATTCTTGTGCAGGTTTTGCCATAGAATTCCAGGAGATTTTAGACTGGTTGCAGCTTGTCAACTACTAGGATATTTTGAGCTCAACACTGGAGTGAAAAAGAAGGGCTAAAGATAGAGAAGAAGCTGGGAAATAGGGAATAGAAGGATTGGAGGGAGCTGCACTTGCTAATGAGTGGCCATTTCCACAGTTGTGCAGGGGTTTTGACTTGCCGTCTGCCTAGTGTTGTATCATGTGTAGATTTACTGGAAAACTTTTTTTTTTATTTCTTCCCCCATTTCATCCTTGGTCATCTTTGGATTTTCATTTTTGCTTAATGCTTAGAGGAAAACAAAAACTCATAAAGAAATTTAATTTCCTTAGTTTAAGGGAAGAATTTGACTCTACTTTCTGGGGCCTTGAGTTAAACAACAATTGAAATATTTATTTTTTCCCAAAATTTGCTTTGCAGCTCCAAAATTTCTGACTGTTTTAGTAGCTGATGAGGAGGAGGATCTGAATGGGTCCATTCCAGAATTTTGCAATCTTTGCCTTTGCCCCAGTTTTCAGTATGATCTGCCAGATCTAGTCTTCATACCCTAATCCCTTTTGTTCATTTAACAAAGTCCTAAAACAAGTCACAGTCAAATATGGGAAGCGTAACAGAGTCTGCTCCACAGCTCCAGACTAACCTCCCTCAACACTAGTGGGACTGCTTGCTGGTAGCTGTAAAGTGAGTTAAGTTACGTGGTAGAGGTACATAATGGAGTTTCCCTGCTGGTTTGCCTTCTGTCCATGGCTCAAGCCACTGTGCTGAGTCCCTTTCTTTCACACAAGTTCACTCCTGCATTTTAAGGAAGAGACTGACTGAAGCATTTGGTTCTTCAGGTTTGACTGTTACTGCTGTGAAGGAATTTGGGGAGTGGAATTTGGAAGCTGGAGCACTGGTGCTTGCAGATGGAGGCCTTTGTTGCATTGATGAGTTCAATAGTATCAAAGAACATGACAGAACCAGTATCCATGAGGCAATGGAGCAACAAACCATCAGTGTTGCAAAGGCAGGGTAAGTGGCATATTAGCATATATGAGAAAACAATATGATATTTTTCTCATGTACTTACAAGTTGGAGGCATGCTGATTAAATAAATCTGTTTTCTTCATTGTACGTAATAGTTTTGTTCTCAGCAGTATTCCTAAACTAGGCAAGTCAGCATTTCAAGGGACAGTGCATTGGACCAGAGGCTGCAAGCAATCAGAATAAATACATACCTTCTTCACTGGTGGGTTTTTAATCTACTGCTATAGGCCAGGGCACTTTCCTACAAAGACTTGGCATCCTTTTACTTGTCCTTTGCTGCAAGTGGTTATAATAATCATATGTGAAATGAGGAGCTTTGTGACTTTTTTTGTTGCAACTCAGAAAGTGGGACTTCATTTTTCCAAAACCACAAAATCACAGAATCATTAAGTTTGGAAAAGACCTCAAAGATCATCAAGCCCAGCCAATGACTGATCACCACGTTGTCAACTAGACCATGGCACTAAGTGTCATGTCCAGTCAATTCTTGAACACCTTCAGGAATGGTGACTCCACTGCCTCCCTGAGCAGCGTGTTCCAATGCCTGACCACCCTTTCAATGAAGAAATTCTTCCTGATGTCCAACCTGAACCTCGCCTGGCACAGCTTGAGGCTATGTCCTCTTGTCCTGTAAAATCCAGTAATATTGCTTGGTAACCAAAGCATATCGAGAGATTTCCAGGGTGCTGAATTTCATATGTTGGGTGTGGCATACATATAAACTCCTGCTTACTTTAAGTTCCTCCCTTTCTTTTTTCAAAGTAGTGTGTGTGTTCAAATCTGCTATTCCCCCCACTACCACCACCCACCACTTGGATCTTCGAGCTCATATTTCAATTTGTCAGTCATATGCAGCTCTTGTTGGGCCCAAAGTATTTCCTGGCTGGTATTGCTGAAATCTCTGCTACTCAAAAGCCATCACCCTTTTCATATTCCTTCGTGTCACCTTCCACTCAGCTCTTGCTCCAGTCACATCTTGGCTCCTCTAACTGATATGTCCTTCCCTTATTCTGAGCATCTCCATCCTCTTTGTCAGACAATGGACAAATAAACACAGAATATTCTGAGTTGAAAGGAACCCACAAGGATCATCAAGTCCAGCTCTGAAGTGAATGGCCTGTATGGGGATTGAACCCACAACTTTGGTGGTTTTAGTGCCATGCTTTTACGAACTGAGCTAATTTCAGGGTCATGTTGCTCTCACCTGGGTGATTACCAGCCTTTGCCAGCTGGGCACAAATACTTGGAGTCAATATGGTCCCGTCTCCTTAGTAAGACAAGGACATATTTTAGCTGAGTTCCTTGTTGCAGTTGTTTGGGTTTGATAGACCTAAACACAGTTTGCTAACTTGCACGTGTATGCTCAGTTGCTTAACTACATATAATGAGGATTTTTTGAGTAGTAACTTAGCACACGTAGGTTAAGCATCTTGTTAATTTAGGTCTTATTTTGGTGCATGGGAGAATAAGTTTTTTTCCTGTTGGGTATAAGCTAGTGGAAGATCTGTGGTCCTTCCTCTCAGTTACAGAAGAACTTTGGACGTGAGGCGGCAGTTACTCAGGAGCTCACTAGAAATAGCTCAGTGACAAACCAAAGTTAGAATGCTTCTGCTGCTGCCTTACCCAAAAGCAGTGCATTTGGACTACTAGAGTAAAAATAATCTGTCCCCACATCTACAAGCACATGCTAGGACATCGTGGTTAAGAGAGGGAAATGGCTGTTTCAGTTTATATGGCTGCCATCACTGTTTACTTGGGTTCATATTCATGTTTATACACAGGAATAAAACATACATTTATGTCACATTTTCTTTTGCTCTCTTAAAAGGTGAATTAAGCTAAAGTGTTACTTTCCAGCATTCAAAAGTGTTTCTATACTGTATAAACCCATAAAGTAATATTTATTTCTGAAAAGTCGTGTTGGTTTTCGCTATTTAAGGATCTGGCTGTATATAGAGATTATTTGTGGCAGTATTGGTTGGTGACTTTTGGTATACAGATCACTGTCTGTCTAGTTGCTATTCTCTGACTGAAAAATGCTGTACATATAGTAAATATTAATACAATAATTGTGTATATTGTTTAGCCCTTATGGTCTTTCAAGATAAGCTGGGCTCTTTATAGCATAAAACCACAAAAGTTCTTAAACACTTTGGAATCATTTTCCCACCCAGTTTAATTCAACCGTAATGTTCACCATACCTTTCTCTAGCTTGGTGTGCAAGCTTAACACAAGGACGACTATCCTGGCAGCAACAAACCCAAAAGGCCATTATGACCCCAATGAGTCTGTCTCTGTCAACATAGCTCTTGGCAGTCCCCTGTTGAGCAGATTTGACCTGGTTTTAGTATTGTTAGATACGAAGAATGAGGAATGGGACCACATAATTTCATCCTTCATCTTGCAAAATAAAGGTAAGAGTAGTCTTTTTAAATCATAAGGTGTTTTGTTGGGGTTTTTTTTGGTTGGTTGGTTGGTTTCCGGTTTTGTTTAGTTTGTTTGTTTGGGGTTTTTTGTGGTATTTTTGTATTTCCCTCCATGTTTTAGTTTGTTATTCTTTAGTCTTTCAAATTAATCAGTGTTTATATTTTTGTCATGGTGGTTTTCTGCTGTATGGTTGTTCTTCAAGTAGGAGTAAGACAGAGATCACTAATTAATTAAGAGGGGTGAGCTGAGAACACTCCACTTTTACTCTGGGATCATTTACAAGAGATTTCAGCCCAGGCTGCTCAGTAAGTGGATTGTTTCCATCTCACACCTTTAGAGTGTTTGATCTGCAGATCCTACACGCCTTGCAATTGTATTTGCTGTTAATGGGAAACTTAATTCGGGCAGAACAGATTAGAGATGCACGTGTTGCAGGGCTCGAAGAATGACCGATAGCATTCCCCATGTGGAGCTTGGAGTTCTCTCTGGAATGAGAAAAGGCAGTGTGATTTGATTTTGACCAGCCCCTTCCCCATCCATGTCAAGGAACATGGCTTTGATTCCCTTTACAAAACTGGTTAGAGGAAACTTCTCTAGCTTCCTTCCCTTTTTAAAATATTTCTCTGCAAAAAATGTTCAGAATATGGCAGGTAGCTGTTGGCTCCAACAGAGCAGGTAAAACAGCCAGAGGAGGTGCATACACTAATGTAGCATTTTTCATTTTAAGGAGTTCCAAAGCACTTGGCACTGCCTATACCATCTGGTGGGCAGTGAGGCTGACAGCAGTTCTATAGAAATTACTGGAGGCATTACTGTGGATTTTGATACAGGAGGGATTGGATGGTTTGTAAAATTCTGCACTGGAATTTGACCAAGTCCTTGAGGACTAGTGTACAGACAGCCAGTATGCCCCAAAAGTACAGTAATGTGTCTTTCATAGTCACCTGTCTATTTAACAGGAGTTCTTAGGAAGAAGCTTGATATCTGTTGTTATAGCATTACTGACAAGGATGTTGTAACGCAGGCTGCCCAAGCGAATCAGAAAAGCTCTGGAGCATGGAAAAGATGAAAACCTACTTCTGCCTTATAAAAAGCATACAGCCAAAATTGTCTGATGAGAGCAACCTGATCCTTGTTCGCTACTATCAAATGCAGCGTCAGAGTGACTGCAGGAATGCTGCCCGCACCACCATCCGCCTGTTAGAGAGTCTGATACGCCTTGCAGAAGGTAAGGCCCTGGCATTTTTATTTTTAGGCTAACAATTAACCTTTATGAAATGAATAGAACAGTGTAATTATAGCCAGTAAGCAGAGTAGCAGCTTTTCCATGGAGGTGGGGATAGGTGATTCTTTGTATTGTTTTATCCTTCTCATCTAAAGAGCCTCGGGGTTGGAGATTTTGAATGCGAGAAAGGGTGCTACATTTAGACTATCAAAACCAGTTTTAATTTTGACATTCTCACGTATATAATAAATATTAAAACCTCTGGAAGAAGTCACATTCAAGAGAAAAATCTCAGAAATTATGTGTCTTTATGAAAGGCAATCTCAGGATTTACTTGGCTCTGTATGAGTCAAATATTTGCTTCTACTCTGAAATGAATATAACATTAAATTAGCACATTTTTTCTTAAGTATCAATAATCCTAAAATTAATATCACATGAAAGATAACATATTTTTTGTTTCCTGAAGTATTAGTAATCAAGTCCATATTTTGCCATACAACTTAAAAACTTCCAACTCTGAGTTCAAGTCATATTTCATTTATAAGAAAAAACCCAAAGGAAGCAGTATGTCTCTGTCTTAACATGGTTTTATTTTATAAAGTGGCATGTCAAATATTTTCAGGATGAATTTAAAAGAATGTACTGTATTTTGTATACCAAGCATAAATGGCAGTGTAGTGCCTCCTACTTTAGATGTTTATGTTTTGTTCTCCATTTTGGGGGAAAGACATTCTCCATTTAAGTGAAAGACATTCCTAACTTTTCGAGATACACATGTAATTTTCACATTCAGTGTTTCTTCCCTTCTCATCAGTTCGTGAAATTGGGGCTTTTAGTAGGATTTTGTTCTCTCAAAGTGTTATTTAGATTGTGTTAACTAACCTGTCCTTCTCTTGCTGAATAAGAACTGAGTGTGTTTCCATGGCCAATTAGGAAAAAGGCTTCATGTGTTAAATTATTTGCATTATATCTATTTACAAAAATCACTTTTATTTTGCTGACTGAAGAAAGGGAAGGAAGAAAAAATAAAGTTATTTTAGAGAAAAGCATTTCAAATAATACTAAATCTGTAACACAGACCAGGTAGACAAAATAATTTTTTTTCTGACCTATGATGAAAATTAGACCTTATTTTTTACTTTATGGTAATGACATGTGCCTATGTAGGTAAGGATGTTTTGTATCACACTCTTTGTTGCAATATCCAGCACTTTACATTTTTTAACTGTAGAATTTTAAGCATCTTTATTCTGTCACTAACTGCAATTTGAAAATTACACTCCATTGTTCACTAGAAAAACTAATCCTTCCAGTTTCTGTTGAAATTGGCACTGAAATCAAAATTGTTATGTTTAAGTTATGCCCATGCACGAGTGTTTGAGGGCTGAAGGAATTTGAAGACATATCTTATTCCTTCTAGTACAAGAAATAGGTTTTTGACTTCAGTAACACTTGCACCCATCTATTTTTGATAGCTCACGCCCGGTTGATGTTTAGAGATACTGTGACTTTGGAAGATGCTGTAACTGTGGTATCAGTGATGGAATCTTCTATGCAGGTAAGGTTTCTTGCAGACATTGCCATTGCTGCAATACCACATTTAAGGGATTCAGTTTTACACGTAGACATGGGCCAGCTCCGTTCTTCTCTTTGGAAAGGATTTTATAGACTCAGGCAAAATAGGTAACCAGAGACCTTGACAGGTCTTTTTTAGTCCATCTTGATTGTTAAAATCCTTAAATAAGGATTACACTGAAAAATCTGGATTAGGATAAAGGCCTGCTACCTGTTTTTATAGACTTTGCAGTCTAAGTGAAGTTTTTGCATACTACTGGCTTTTGGTAATCTACATTTTAAAGACATTTTGAGGCAGAAATTGCGTGAATATCACTGTGTTTAATAGTGTCTGATGGGTTTTTCTTCCATGATGTTATATAGCACTCATTAATTAGGTATGAGAGAACCAAATCATTTTTTGGAGCAAGTTCAAACAGTTGCCAAGACCTACAATTTATTTTGCCATTAAATAATTTTAAACTATGTTGGTAGTAATAGTAAAACTCTGAACATTTAGAAGACTAATTTTATTCTTAGAAACCTTAAAATTCCAAAACTTTGGTTGGACTGAAAATCGTGCATTCCAATTATCACATGGATTTATGTAATGTTTCTATGCAAAAAGGCATTGAAAAAATGTGGAATATTTTAGTTTACTGTAATATTATTAGGATTGAACAAGCAGCACATTTAGAATTAGTAAAAGAAATGTGGATCTGATAGAAGGGTGTTTTTTAGTAGAAATGTGGAAAATAATATAGACACTATTACTAAAGACCGAATATTTTTAAGATAAATAAATCGTCATGCTTTGGTGTCAGAAAAAACTACCATAAGCAGATTATCCAAAGTGGGATTTTTAGCACATCTAAAATGTTGTGTTTGGCTCTGTCAGAGATGGTGTACTCTGCTACTCAGCTGACTGGTCTGATCCAAAATGGCATTTCCTATGTTTCTGTATAGGTTGATTTGAATATTTTCAAATTAGAACAGTTTAATATAGCACCCATTAGTTCAATGGGCCTGAAAGACCTTTGCAGAAGTAGATATGCTCCTTTTTTTGGAGACAAAGCTCTTCAGGATAGATGCACAAAGTCACATGTGGCAGGTAGACGCCTGTGATCTCCCTTGTCCTTTCAGTGAGGGTTGAGAGACTAATTGCAGTTTGTGCCACAGATAATCTATTGCACAATGTTGCAAATTGAATTTATCTCAAAAATACTACAGGGCCTGACCTTATTAAGTAGGAAAAGATTATTTCGCTGTCTTCTGTAATTCATCTTGCACTGTTTTGAAGAGCTCAGCTTTTCAATGACAGCACTGCATCAAAGTTAAAATATGAAGCTGTTGAAACTGCAGAAGATACCACGTAAGTCTTCATTAACTGTAATTAAACCCGTAATTAACTAGATGGAAAATTGATGGGACAGTGGTTTCAAAGTAATATGGTTTTGAATATAAGAACTCTGAAGTACTATAACAGATCAAAAAGTGAAACATAATGTATATAATAATAATAATAATAATAATGATGAATGTGTATTGTCCCCCGTGCGTCTCTCTACCTGATCAGCACAAGTAAATGTAAAAGAATTGTTTTAACTGTGGGTCACTTTCATTTTTATACAGTCCTGCCCTCAAGGGATGCAGGTTGACCTGGCCAGGATCAACCTACTACATTGTGTAACAAGTTTTTGTTTAATAAGAGTCAGTGAGAAATTTGCCTGAACTGCGACTGCAGAAGGTTACCTGGGAGTACTTGGTATGCTTACCATCTTTGCTCCACTCTTAGCTTCTTATGAGCAAGTAGGCAAACGTGTTCATTTTTGCTAGGAAAATGCAAATTTGAGATCTGCTATTTAAGGTCAGATTTTACTTTCGTCTTGGGAAGTATAAATAATCACTGAAGTAGTTTCTTTTTGAAGGAAGTGATTTATTTGTTTTATTAAAAAAAGGTAGAAGTAGCATGCAAAAGTTTATTTTCAGAAACAGATTCTTTCTCTAGGAAAAAAACCCCACAACATTTTGTACAGATACATCCTGTGTTTCCTGCCTAATTGTCAGTCTATAGAATGATGTTGTAAATGAGGAAGTGCCAGTATCATTCTGGCAGTCAGCTGCCACCTTTTAGCTCAGCAAACTCCATCTTCAACACTGTCTTTGCAACTTCTACAATAAGTCATGTTCTTGCCAGTATAAAACTGAAGTTCACAGTTCTCCTGTGCTGGGTGTTTCTTGTGAACGTTCTTGGGAAGGAAGGCTATCACATTTTCATCACCAACCTACTTCACTGGAGTGTTTTGTTTTGTTTTGCCCTCTAATTCACCTTTATATTTCTCTTTCCTACTTTGTGAGCATATTCCAAACCCGCCTGGCTTGATCTTTTCTTTGCCTCATTTTCTCTTGCTAGCATTGTCTCCCTCCTTCTCTCGGTCGTGTTTCCATCCTTGTTTTATTCTCTTTCCAATCCCTCTCCTTTTACTCCTTTTTATAATTTGTTATCCCTAGGCATTTTACACCCTTCCTTTGCACTAACTTTCCCTGTAATAGTTTCTCTCTCTGCTGTAGATCCTGTGCACTCAGTTTACAGTGGTTTGGCCATATGGTTTCCTTCCTCTACTCAAAATGATATCTCAGAATCTCAGAGAGGCAGATATGTCAGAGACGTGAGCATCAGCACAGGAATGAAACTTCATAGATATCTTAAATTCACTTAGAACTTCACATGCACACACAGTATTTAAAAGAAGCTCCTTGTGATGGCCAAGTAAAGGACTGAAATGTCAGTGAGGGAAAGACATTATTGTAGCCCATGGCTGTATGTCTCAGGATATATAACTACATAGTCCTCTTTTTTTCCACTGGGTCCTTAGGTCACAGGTTGACAGTACTCAGTCCAAAAGCAACTATCTTTTGTCAGTGTTTTGCTCAATATTTTGTTTATTACCTGCTGTTCTAAAGGTAATATTCTCAATTTCTTAATGTATTTTTCTTTGGAATTCATCTCCAGTGCCCTTGAATATTTCAGAAATACCAATTCACCTATCTTCACGCAGTCCTTGCGAAGTGATGGGATGGTGCTACTCTTCTGATCTGAAGCTAAATTATGCACAGTCCACAAGAAATTGTCTACTAGAGCACACCCCTGAGAGATGGTTGGGGCCCCAGTTCAGTTTAGTAGCACTTTGAGTACTTAAGCACGTTTCCTGTTGTCTGCAATTTCCTTCTGTGCACACACCATATCAGGATCCCACTTAGAGATTTATTTTCTTTCTTTTCTTGACTGACTTTTTCTGAATCATGAGAACTGGAACATGGCATCAGAGACGGAATCTGATCCTCCTTGTCTGCTTTTAATTGTTCTAACCAAGAGACTGAGTCCCTGCCTCATTGCCTATGAACCTTCCAGTTCCTGAAGCAAATACAGCAGAGGGGTTCTGCAGGAGCCTTTTCCATGCCAAGAGACTGGTGCTTCTATGTGGAACAGATCTATCATGTTCCTGTAGTGATGGGGGGAAAAAACCCCAAATGGTAACTTCAGTGGAATGCATTAAAAGTTGCATGGACAGCCTTATTTTTAGCACTGTGCAGTTTTAGAAAGCTTTAATTAGCCACAGAGGGATGTTTTTCAATGTAATTTTTTTTTATATAATATTTTAACATTGCAAAATGAGAGAACCAGAAATTACCACAATTGAAAACATGTTATCCATGTGATGCCGTAGGTAGCAATTTCTGGTTCTAGAGCCTTCATTGACTTTGCTATTGTGCCCATGGCACTTGATACACATCTTGTTCATTAGTTGTATTGAGCTTTATAGATTAGACAGGAGTGGTAAAGGCTAACTAATCTGTGCCAAAATAGAGGGTTTGTGGTGTGAGGTGTTTTTTTCCAAAGAGCGATTAAATACAGAGCTATTCTAGATTATTTGTTGTGGAAAAAATCACTGTGCAGATGCTGTGTTCCAAATAAAAACTACTTCATTTTTACAAAGCCCAGCAAAAATTGTCCCAGCTTAAAATCACTTACAATTCACTGGAATTATTCACAAATAGTAAGTTGCTTTTAAAGTGCTATTCAGAATTATTTCTGCCCAACAATTTACCCTGTGTTGACAAGCCTTATACCCAGGTCTTTTCCTTTAAGAAATTAGGCAAAGCTAATGAAAACTTCTAGTTCCTCTCATGGGCACAATTTTCACAAGGTACTTGAAAAATATCCTCAATCTTAACTTTCATTTTCAGTCATGATGTTCTCAAGCTTTAGGTGGACTTCCCATTCCATGTGTTAATAAAAATAAACAAGTATGAGTAAACTGCAGGCTTGATCATGTAATTACTTTATGTTTATGAGCAATATCGACTGTGTGAGCAGATCTAATAGGATTATTTGTGTGGATACAGTTAGCAAATATTTGCTACCTTAAGCTTTAAAATATCTAAGAGTGAATTTCAGATAACATAGTCTCTGTTGTTTAAATTTATATGTGCTTAATAATAAAGGTAGTTTCCTATTTTTATTTTTTTTAATCTCTTTGGTGCCATAGGGGGGTGCACTTCTCGGAGGCATCAATGCTTTACACACCTCATTTCCAGAAAACCCAATGGAGCAGTACCGAACACAGTGTGAAATCGTATTGGAGCGGCTGGAGCTGAAAGATCTCCTGCACAAAGAGCTACAAAGACTTGACAGGTTATAATACACAAAGTAACAAACCAATTCAGAAGGGAAACAGAATTTGTTTCACAATAATATCTGGAGAGGGTCTAAAAATATTCTGACATTGGGAAGGGGCTCGTTCTTTAGAGGACATGGATAATCAGGGAGATTGTTTTAAAGTAGCACTCTGAGACCATCACAAGATCATTTCTGCCTCTGGGTTATGGAATTTGCAAATATTTTAATAAATTTCCAACTCATATCTCAATATTATGCTCAGATAAGTTTCAAAAGTGCTTCTTAGAGTCAAAATGCTAGATTCTGTAGCTGAGCAAATAATTTTATATAACTTTTTGTTACTTGTTTGGTAAAATACAGCAGATGTGCTTCATGATTTTTTAAGCTGCCTTTTGTGTTGGGCTTGTCAGGATCCTTCCCTTTCTTTTAATGGAAAATGTAAGCCTGAATCAAGTTCTGCTCTTTTGGGTGATTTTTCTTTTTAACATGCTGGAATTTTCACTGTCGCATCTCCAGTTTTCAGCTCACTGCAATAATCTTTGGGAAACCTATTTGTTTTTACTAATAGAAAACTTTTAATGCACTGAACCCGAGAGAAAAACCTTAGAATTTGAAGATGAGATTAGGCTTTAAAGAAACTTGTACTTTCTTACTGTTAAAGGAAGATAAAAGATTAATGGTGTTGAAATTAATGGAAACAGCTGGGTGAATTCACTCTTCCTTTGAATATTTTTGAGGCTTATTTTGTAACTTGTAGTAACGATGTATTAAATAATCACAGAGTCAACAGAAACAGATGAAAGTGGGATCTCTTCAACAGACAGACAAAAGCTAGTTTTAAAACAGAGGTGTTCATAGGGGATCATAGAAATGTAGGATGGGATGGGAGATCAAAGAGAGGATCAGGTCTGCACTTGACCCTCCTGGCAGGAGCTCACATTATCTGCTCCGAAGCCTTTCTAATGATGAGGATTTTCTGTTGCCATTCTGCAGTCTGTTCCATAATTGCTCCACCCAATGCTCGTAAAGGTTTTCCCAATATCCCACTGAATGCCCTCTGCTGCAAATTAAGCTGATTTCTTCTTCCCTCTCTTGAGCAGCCTAGGGAATACTAAATGAATGTCCCCTTTAAAACAACCCATTCTGTATTAGAAGACTTGTTCCATGCATTCCCCCCAAACTATATTTCAATAAAACAAGCACGTATCATATATCTCATCCCTTCTTGATGAGTCATATAATTTCTGCCACCTTCCATTAAAAAATTAAGAATAAACATGTTAGTAAACAATTATAGTAATTATTCTAAAACATACATGTCTGTATAGTGCTATCTCTCTCAGAGCAGAGAAACTGTTTATAATGCATAAGAATAATTTCTTCTAGATGAATGCAGTCACTTTTGGGGTGGAAGTGGCTGCTTTTCACTCATGGTTTGTATCACTGTTTAGCAAAAACCAGAATGCTGTCTGCCTTGGAAAATGAGTTTAGGTACAATAGACAGAACATCAACTATTCTGAGATTGGAGGGAACCCTCACTCAAGCACCTTGGTTGTTTTGGAAGGCCCTGAGAATATTGATAGCCACAGACAGTGATAATTAAGTTTTATAAGTGATTTGAGATACTTTCATTCTGTCATGTTCTTGACATGTTGAGTACGTAGTGATTATGAGAGAAACCCAACAACAACCACTATTCCAAGTAATACCTAGGTTTTCCATTCCAATAACTCATATGAGACTTTACCTGGCTCAGGATAAGATTTAATTAGGTTCCTGTTCTAGAAGATAGACTTACAGAATATGTAAAATCTGTAAGGAACTCTAGCAATGGCTGTAAACAGTGCAAAGCTGTTTGTTTAGTTTGGGGTTTTTTTTTCTGTTTGGTTTCCCAAGGAAAGGCAGTTTAGCTGGTTGCTTTCTCTGTCCATCTGCCTGTCTTCTATTGGGAACACTTAAATTCTGCCACTTACTGTCGAAGGTGCTGAAAGATCACAGACTGCAACACCAGCTTTCAGAGCTGTATGTGAAACTTAATAAAATGCTTTTGCGACCTACATTATTTGTAGCTTTCCACCAGTCGTGCATATTATGTATCACTAATGCAATGAAGAAAGAAAAAGGAAGAAAATTAATTTACTATTGTTTAATTTTTTTTTACTGTATAGATTGCAAAAGGAAAATTCATGCCAGCAGCAGCCTGAAGAAGCAAATTTCAGTACTACCACAAGGTGCTCGAATGAGGATCTATTTGGGCAGTCAAAGCAAAGGTCTCTGTCAGAACCTTCAAAACAAGAAGAAGATAACTCTAGTCCACAGACACCTTTGCTTGAAGGCAGCTGTGAAGGGAATATTCATCTAGAACCTTTGTGCAACCCAGCACAGGGTAATAACAAAAATGCAAACAGCCTGGCATGGTTTGACAGCGTGGAAGAGAGCAGCATTGATGATGAAGAAAATTCTCAGAAGAAGTGTCCGGTGCCCAAGATATCTCTAAGTAACTTGGCTTCAAAAACCTCAAGTTCTGAAGAAAGATCTGCTTCAATACCAAGGAAGCAAAATGGAATAAGAGAGTCACTAGCAGCTGTGGATCTGCATGCTCCTCTGAAACAGAAAGACAAAGTTTCCAAGTTAAGCAGGAAAAGGACTGAAGAACACAACTGTTCTTCTTCAGAAGATAATATTGCAGACCCAGCACCAAGTGCTAGTGTGCAGGATTCAGTTATTAGACAACATGCTTCTAGAAGCTGGCAGAGGCTGCACAGGGAGAAGTCACGTGGGTTCTTTACAAGTACACAGGACCCCGAGGCAAAGGCCCTTTCTTCAGTATTATGTGCCTCTGGCCTGCCAGATCTTTCAAGTGATGCAGATTCTGTGCTAGGAGAAGAGAACAGCAGATCAGTGGCAGCAAAAAGTGCAACAATTTCCATGAGAAAAAGAAGTAAAGATCAAGCAGTGAAGGAAACAGAGGTAGTAAGTTCCCATGAGCAAGAAAGTGAAAGTCCCCCAGCTGCTAAACTAGCTAAATTTTCTTTCAGACCAAGGACAAAGCTTGGTCATTCTTCAGAGAAGACAAATGAAGAATTTTCTCTTTTTCAGAGTGAAGCTATTTTTAAGCCGGGAGAGCAGCTCCAGGGAGAGCAGCTTCCAGAAGAATGCTGCCCACCTGAGAAAAGCAAAATGACATTGACTCGCCTAGGAAAATGTAGGTTGGAAAAAGGATCAATTGATAATAAAGGGAAGGAAGAGCAGCAGGGTCGGGCCTTAGGGAAAGAGATCAGAGAAAGTGCAACTATACGCTCTGATGTCAGTTTTGATGGTGTGTCACCTCCACCCACTGAGAAGAGAAGGGAGGGAGAGGAGAAACTTGGTGGTCCAAGCACAGGGAAGGTGCGCTCCAGCACATTAGCCAAGCTGTCGACGTTCTCCTTTGTATCTCGTCCTGAGGCAAAATCAGAAACCTCACCTGCCATTAACAATGACACCAACAAAGAAAGCCACAGCCCATCGCTGAAAGTGCACATGAGCAATCCTAGCAAAAGGAAGAGTTTTGCATTGGGAAATTCTAGTAAAGCCAATGTGGTCACAAAGACATCTCTCTTCTCCATAGCAGAGCTGGATGATGCTGCATTTGATTTTGATTGGGATGAAGAGGTTAGGAAAAAACCAAGCACATAACGTGTATATCCTCCCAATTATTTAACATGAAGTTCTTCTAAATCTTCACCCTTCTATCACTTGTATCCATGGTTTTCAAAGCATTTCATAGAATCATCCTGGACGTGTGAATGTATTTTCTTTAAGGACTCACATAAGCAAGGACTGTGTGTGCTACAGGCCCGATCTGGCTTTTAGTTTTCTAAACTCTTCCCAAGACTATTTATCTCAGTTGACTGTTTTGATTGAACTGATGAACCCTAAAGTCTTGTATAGCTATGTTCGTGTGACCAGAGTGAGTGATCTTGCAGAAGAGCAGGCTTAATTAACTTTATCCTTTATTTTATGTAACGGTTAGAACTACACATGATTCAGATTGTCCTTCCAAGTGACTGTGCCACTTTTGAAAAATGATGGTGCTCAAGCGATGTCATTATATTTTGTTCATCTGTATGTGCTGTTTGTCTCAGCATAGTTAGCAATATTGTGATCTATCATCATGCTGTGGTGTTTCTGTATTATCAGTATCATGACAATTTTGCTTCATCTCTGATTTCTGTGCTCCTTGTCACACACCTGATGCTGAAAACGAGGATCGGGAGCTTTTTGTTTCTGTTTTTTAATTTCAGTTTTAAATACACTGGTTCAGGTATCTGTGTCTGTATTTTGGGTCATTTTATCAAAACCCAACTCTGTAATAAACACACAGTTCTCCACTGCAGAGACAACGAATTTCAGGTGATTGAATGGGAGTTGTCAGTAACCAGGGTAACTTTAATGCAGGCATTAAGCCCTGGCAGATAAACTACACTTGAAACCTAGCAGCACAGTGAAGAGCTTTCCTAGTGTAGCTTGGTTCTGAGTCAGATAATATTTACTTGGATATTTTAATTATGATTAGAGTTTTACTGCATCTGATATGCAGTTTGTCTTCTGTAGCATGCTGCATCCTGTGTCATTCATTTGCCTAATGGGAAGTTAATCTACTAATGCATTACATGTTTACGGAGGAAGGTAAGCCTTAATTTTCTTCTAGTGACTTGCCTGCTATGTTTCTTCGGTGTTTGAATTCTCTACAGAATATGCTTGTTATTACCTGCAAGGTAAACAGTGAATAGAATGGTTGCTTACAGCACAGTAAATCCCTTGGGGGACTTGCTAGCAGAAAGATCTGATTCTCTTTTGATTTGCTTAGAAGTAGCTCCTTTGAAAACAAATGAATTAAAATACTGCAGAATTTCAGAGAATTGAGGGAGTGTGAGGCCCAAGTACTTTGGAGTGATACGGTGAAATCATGAGAACACTAAGGATAGTCTTGGCTTACTGTTAAGAGTTTGGCAAAATGACAGAAACATTGCTGTCCAGACTGATGGTGTGGTAGTTCCTCCACTGGAAACATGACATCGCAAGTGGAATTTCCACCAAAACAAGTGGTATTTCCACCAAAACAAGTGGAATTTATCCACCTCCCTCCCAAAGCACAGAGCCACCCTATCCTGTTCCTTCTCACACCTATGCCAGGGCTGAGGGGGACATGCACCCATGACTTACTGCCTGTGAAAATCAGACGTGTCCTACAGGGTGCTGTGTCTGCACTGAAAGAAGGGTCAAGAATTCTGGAGCTATTAAAATTTGTGATGGTCTTCCTACTTGAATTTTTTGCATCAGCCACTTGCATGATGGTCTCATTTACAGTCAGAAATCCTCTTTCCTAGCTCTTTGGTTTGATGGATGTTACTGGCTGGCCAGTGCAAAGCCAGAACATAGCTACTGTCTTTACTAGCCAAGAGTCCAGCCTTCAAAACAATATTAGCACATTAGGACAAGTTTGATAATGCCCTAGAGACTTTCCAGACTTTCTGGAAAGAGCATGGTTGGGTTGCTATCTGCCACTTAGACATATTTTAGGCGGCTAAATCCAAACATAGACTGTAGAATTTAGGTGGAGTTAATTTGTCATTTTTGGTAGTGTCTTACTGGTGATTAATTTTTGAGGGATAATCTGCTAGATAGTGTATCAGTAAAAAAGAGAGTATGCAGACTCCTCCCATTAAAAGTAGTCAGTGTATTACTTTATGAGATGGAATAGTGATTCTTTACTGAGCAGAGGTTTTTGAGATTTTAGAGATCTGCTTCTCCCTTTTATGTAACGTGAGAAATGGAACAAAAGCCCAAAAGAATCAAAGAAAGAGACTGAAAAATCCAGGCACTCTGAGGTCACTCTGCCTAGAAGGCCATTTGGGCCTTGTTTCCCAGTTAGAAGCAAAGAAAAGGAGTCACAGGGACATCAGGAATATTCTGCTGAGCCTGCAGAAAGGCCCATCTTTTCTATACTATCAGAGGAAAAGTACTGTTGCCTTTTCAAACTGTCTGCAAACAGGTCCCACTTACCCAAGTGTGTGGGGTAAGTAACCAAAGAATAAATTTGGAAAACCAAACACTGCTGAGATTGTTCTTTACCAGACCAGTTGAAATACTACTGATGTGGTACTGCTTCTGAATCATAGCATGAATTCAGAGCATCCAAGATAAATGAGGAGCTCACAGTGATAAGAAAATGACACCTACTGCTGATTTACTCTCTCCCTCACTGTTGCCATTGCTACAGAACCCATTTATCAGTGCTTTGGCAGGGAACATTGCTAACTTCTTTCCTTTCCCATTATAAACCCGCTTCCCCCACAAATAATCACAAGTTTTAATGTTTTTTGAGTGCTACAATAGCCCAGTGATTGGAAAATTTAAAGCACTATGGCAGTGACAGTCTGCTGGGCTCACCTACAGATGAATTTTCTTTTTGAGTACATTGTGCAGTCAAGGGGCAGATGAGTCACTTCCTGTCAGCCTGTCTTCCTGGCCACACACTGAGCCATTATCTCTGTCTTTTAACACTTGCCTCTCTGAGTCTATGGTCTATCAAACCAATGATTATTGAATACACTAGTATTTTATTAAGCTGTGTTCATGGAAGGTGAATATATATGTTGCTGTCTTAAAATCCAGTTGAACAAAACTTCAGAAGCCACTGGTTCTAGCAGTGTGTTGGTGAGGCCCTCATTTGTGAGCGGCAGTGAAATGCTGTTGGATATTCAGTGGCCAGACTCCATTGCCTTGGCTGAAACCAGATTTCATCAGGTAAGTGTGGGACAAGATCACATCCCATAGCAGTGTTCTGGACAGCCCGTGCAGGCATGCTGATGAGTCAAAAGGGAGGGGTGGAAAGGAAAAAAACCCAACAATTTAATTATATATTGCTTAATTATGTTTTTGTGTAAGAAAAAGAAAATGCTTCATCATAATTGTTTTAATCCTGCTGCATGCATGGTACTTTTACTGCAAGAGGCACAACCTTGGCTAAACCAAGACCAGACTTGAGACCCACATCCCTCTGAATTAGGAACCCACACCCCTCCTAGGTATGATATTTTAGACTGTCATGAGGTAGCTCTGCTTGATTCGTGAATCACTTTTCATTTGCCAGTACTTGGGAAGGGGAAGCTGTGAGTAATTGTTCTCTGTGATTACGTACATCACTGGTTGATGTACACACCTCTCTGATGGCCTGTCTCCTCACTTCTTTCGTAGCTGGAAAGTCCTGCCGAAAGAGGCTTCCTAAGGAGTCTTCCTTTCTACTTCTTATTTACAGAAACAGGCTATCACCCATGCCTCAGGCTTGTTTTCTGGGTTAGATGCTATTGACCAGTCTTCATAAGATGACAAACTACAAAGGTGTTCCTGGTTATATAGCCACAAGTTATTTCCATATCTCTACTGAGGGTTTTACCTGTTTTTTTGTTTTGTTTTCTTTTAATTCCTTTATTTTTTAAAAAAATCTTTTTAGTGATCTTTTCATTTCACCTTAATTCATCTCTTCATTTATTGGTTACCTCACTTGTAGATGAGTCTCAAGGTGCAGCAATCTTGTATTTGTCACCTGTTAATTGAAGCATCACTGCAAAACTGACATTTAAGACAGTGCAATCCAGAGACGTTTATGCGAAACTTCCACAAAATGAAAAGGCAGTAAGGCAGAAAGCATCTCATTTCATATCCAGTTTTCTTCTAATATTTTTGACTTCTTTAATTTAAACAGTTACGCCATTAAGTTACACTTAATCAGCTTTGATCCTTCAGGATCACCTGAAATTCTTCATAGAGACAGCAGAATATGTGGGTATTTGTTACCTTTCAGGATCTGGCAGTACTTAGGAGGACAGAGTTGTGCTTTTTGTCCTTCTTATAGTCCAGTCTGTCTGGAGACCATTGTCAGACCTTACCAGACATGGCCTGTGACTGCTGCCACTGGTTCCTTACCCTCCCCTCGGGGTGCCTCCTCACATCCTTCCCTTCCTCCCAGACCCTTGTTGCCTTCTTTCTCTGAAACTCGGGACTGTTGTCACTGCCTGGTCCTGTCAATTTCAGTGCAGCCCCCCTCAAAGCTCCCTTGGGAGGTTTTGCCCATCCTATTTAAGGCACTTCTGGGGCGGATACCTAGTTCTTAAGCTTGTAAAACAACCTAGAGTAGGAATCACTTGCCATGTAAACATCTAGCAAAAACAGCCTTCAGTTCTTCCCAGCAGTATGAAAATTTTAAACATGCCACAAAAAATGTGGCAGAAGTTGAACTGAAAAGGGAGTGTGTGCTGTGTGTCTGAGCTACTCTGCTAACGTGTTCTTACGCTGACCTCCAGCCAGTCACATTCCCCTTCGGATGCTGCTTTTCATTCTAAATAACTGGCAAGCAGAAGAAAACCCTACATGGCTGAGTTTGCTTGTTGTTCATGTTATTCTTAAGTAGTCTGAATGTTGTCGTTCTTGTTGGTTAGGTTAATGGTTAGGTTAATGGGTTAAATATCAAAATGTGATGTGCACCAGGATTACAAAACCAAGTGACCTAAAGCCAAAGACAAGGCAAAGTCAAACTGAACCGAAACTTCTGATTAGTGGATTCCATGTGAACAGATGTCCCAAGTGAGGATATATAATATGCCATTCTAGAGGGAATGTATTTATTGATGGGAAGATGAGGTAGATAGAGTATTAAGTGCTCTGTATTTCATGTGAATGAGGCAATAGCTTCATTAATAATGAATAATAATTATGTCATCTCCCTTAGGTATCTGGTGTGCCTTTGCTTATCAATACTTTTCTTCCTGTTAGACAGAAGAATATTAATAGTTCCAAGGAATAACATTGTCCTTTACTCAGTAAGGAGCACAGCTATTTTAGAAAAGAGTGAAAATGTGGTTTTTGTCAAGTTTGACTATTCTGAGCCAATATGTAGAGTTACAATTGTGCACGTAATATTTCTGTATATGTCACTGTATAACTACATACACAACAATATATGCATAACAAGGGCATATTGTTTAAAAATGCAGATGTTATTGTACAAATAAGATGTATTGTTGCAATGCAGTTTAGGAAGAGATGTCCTTTGGAGCAGTGACTTTTCAGTCACTAACATTTCCTAACTTGAACTCAATAGTCATGAGAGAGTTACCACATGTAAAAAGGCAAGGAAAGAAGTATGTGTCATCACAGTCCCTAACAGAAAAGCTCGTACAAGCAATACCTACGTGACCACGATCACTCACAAGGTGTTGGCACCTTCTGAGTAGCAGGTACCAAGTTCCAAATCACCCTGTTACTGCTGTCAACATTATTCTAACTTCATCCTCCTTGGCAACTGAAGGCAGGGGTGAAGAACAGTGGGAGCTGCAAGTTCCCTGATGTAGTCATCTTCTGTGTTCAGCAGCATCCTTATGTTGCTTATCTTCATTGCCAAATCCTAGGTGAGTGCACCACATTTTTCCAGAAGTGTTACTTGTCTTTCTCTGGAAGGATTTTCTTTCTCCATTCAAGGCACTTACTCACCACAAGCCACTGTTCATCTGTCAGAACGAAACATCACAAGGAAGAAAAGTAACATTTCTGTAGCTTCCGCAGGAGAGAGGCAGTCAGCAACTTGAGCAGCTGCACCCGCAGCTCTGCTTCTAGTCCATCTCAGCGGTCTGGAAGCACAGCTCTACTTGAAGGAATCGTGCAGCTTCATCAGCTTCACTCCCACTCAACACTACCAGTAGGACAGCAACTTTACTCCATTCCCACTTTCATGGCGATGTGGAGGTGTAAAAATGTCTGTCTTTGAATGCGAAGGTCTGTATGCTTTACAGCCATGATTTTTAAGAGGGTGTTTTGGATCATAGATTGACCTCAGAAACTTTTGTATTCAGAGGTAGAATAAATTTCCCCTAAACTATGACAATTTAACCTTTCTGGCAAAAAAATACTTTTTACAGTGTCTGGCTTATAGTTTCTGAATATTTATTTATGTCTGACATCTCTGCTGTACTCTAGAGTTAGTGATTAACAGCATCACTGAAAAATCTTTTCCTTGTTTAAATAAATAACAAAGACCCAAGCCAAAATTATTTAAAATATGCCATAAAATATTGGGAAGATTGAAAACTTTAAAGTCACTAGTGAATCGTTCCAGTTTTTGCCAGAATCAGAAGGAATATTTCCAGTGACGTCAGTGGGATAATTTTCTAATGACCTTCACAAGATTCAGCTCAGGAGCGTGTATTTATGGGTCCATTATCCAGTTATCAATATTCAGAACTAAGTACCTTTCTAATCTTTTGAAAGAAACATTTTCTTCAAGAAAACTAGAACTGAAAATATACTGTTCTCTCAATGAACATAGAGAAAATAAGAGGGTTTTTTTCTATATTAATTATTAAATAAATGTAAATTAAATTGTTAAAAAGTTGAAAGTTAAAGTTCCATCTCTAATCACTTCT
The DNA here is from genome assembly GCA_013397755.1 of Cnemophilus loriae. Classification (NCBI taxonomy): domain Eukaryota; kingdom Metazoa; phylum Chordata; class Aves; order Passeriformes; family Corvidae; genus Cnemophilus; species Cnemophilus loriae. Next base: position 4,849,756 of record VZTF01001716.1, read on the forward strand.
CAGTGGTGTCACTGAAATGATGATATAATCTAATCTAATCATTAGATTTGGAATTACCTTATACTGTTAAACGCTATCTTGATTTAATCAGCTGTTCCTGTAATTACATTATTGCTCTCCCATTAGTATTTTATCAGCCTCATTGAGAGCGTTATACCTCCACTGTTAACATTTTTGTTATAGGATACAGTTGATGTGCAGAGCTCAGGTTGGTTGGAATTTAAGGCACCTTTGCTGTGAAACCAGTGTGTTAGCTACAAGAAAACAGGAAGAAAAGTCATGAGATCTATTTTCAGACACCATTCAGAAGCCATTTAGAAAATACTTGGATATAATGAAATTTTACCTTTTAAAGTTGAGGACCCTGGGCTCTCTTTAAAGGTAATGAAGACAATGAAACCTGAGCAATACCTTGGACAAACCCTGTTCCTGATGTCTGTGTTCCCTCTTGGTTGTTTGGTTGGTTTTTAAACGCGTGCGCGTGAAATACCCATGTGTTGTGTGGCACAGCCATCTTAGAACAGCAAACTCTGAACTGAAACCCTTTAGTGCCATTTACATACATGGCAGTAAGAAATTTTTTTTGCATAAAAATAAGGGAAATTGTCAACCATGTAACAGTTAAAGGTGGCGTATAAAGGATGAGTTTGCGCTGTTTTGTGCAGTGTTTTCACAAGTGCTGGCTTCTTGGTTTACCTTGTTTGTGCTTAGTAAGGCAGACTCCAACATGTGTAAAAGCAGTCACATAACATGAATGCACACATATTAGGAATCTGTGGAAAAATGGAGTGATAGGGATATATGCTCCCACTAAACACTTGCATTTGACTATGCATTTGCAAGTTCTGAAACTAGACTTAAAAAAAAAGAAACCTTTTCTCTCTTTGTTAGAGGAATGTCAGATTTTTCTCCAATGTAACATCAGCTACCCACAGACACGTGCTCCGATAAGCAATGTAGTAACTTTTTTTTTTTTTAATACAATACCTGAAGTTAATTATTTAAGTGATAATAAACAATCGGAGAGAAGGGAAAATGATTATGTGAAAGTTGCTGTAGAACCAGCAGAGGGAGCTCCAAAATTTCAGTTTTTTTTTTTGTGGTGGGAAACATCCTTGGAGCTGATTGTTGTGAAAAATACTCATAGGTCACTGAACACGGTGGCTGTCTGCACTGCTTCTTCCCTGGTCCCGGGAATCACAACAGCAAAATGATATCATGTTTCCTTGGGTAGGAATACTCTCCTGATATGCTAAAAATGTAATTTAAAAGATCTCTGAGTACCACTGTTTGTTGGAAGAAATAATCATAGTATAATTGTAAGAATCTCCACTTATCAAAGGATATGCTAAACTCTTTCTTAATATATTACATGTCAGCGCTGCCCTTGTTACCTGAAACCATTGCACTTAACAGTAAGCCATGACGAAGAGAGAGACTTTGACCTTAAATACTCTTTTCCAAACTAAGACATATGATATTTAAACCGAGTGCTCTGGCCTGGGTCACACTATGTTTTCTTATTTTTAGAATTAGTTCCAGTATTATGAGTGCACTGGAGGAACAGGGAGCATGGAGTCAGCTATGGAGTGCTTTCTTCATGTGCTGCATCAGAAGGAGACCGGCCAGCAGGTGGAGGGAGGTGATTCTCCCTCCTCTCTTCCACTCTGGTGAGACCCTACCTGGAGTGTGGCATCCAGCTCTGGGGCCCCCAGCTTAAGAAGGTTGTGGACCTGTTTGGAGCAGGTCCAGAGGAAGCCACAAAGGTGATCAGAGGACTGAAGCACCTGTCCTATGAAGACAGGCTGAGAGAGTTTGGGTTGTTCAGCCTAGAGAAGAGAGGGCTCTGGGCAGACCTTAGAGCACTTTCCAGTACCTAAAAGGAGGCTGCAAGAGAGCTGGAGAGGGATTTGATACAAGGACAGTAGTGACGGGATGAAGGAGAATGGCTTCAAACTGAAACAGGATAGATTTAGATTAGGTATTAGGAAAAACTTCTTAATTGTGAGGGTGGTGAGCACTGGAACAGATTGTCCAGAGAAGTTGTGGGTGCCCCTTCCATGGAAGTGGCCAAGGCTAAGGTGGATGGAGCTTTAAAGAACCTGAGCTAGTGGAAGATAATCCCTGCCCACAGCAGGGAGGTTGGAACTAGATGACATTTAAGGTATCTCCCAATCCAAACCATTCTGTGGTTCTATACTCAGGCCAAAAAACTTAATATACCTCCGCAGTTCTCCCTGGCATGGACTGACACAGACCTGGACTCTGTGGGCATTACACCTTCCTCAGCTCAGGGCAAGAAACTGTCCTGACCAAGGAGGAACATTACTGGAAATTATTTTACTGTCAAAATCTCAGACTGAAAACCCACATGGTTGCGGAATGAGCTGATCAGGTGTTCTCCAGATGTCTTTGCTAATGTACTTATGGACTGCTTCTATCCTTAATTATTTCTTTCAGGAAAAGGAACTGGAGAGACAATAAATACCCGCTCAGCACAATGTATTAACACTGAGAGCTGCACAGTTTAAAGTTCCTTGTCAGCAGTGTCCAAAGCAAGGATGGCTTTGGTATCTCTCATCCTTTCCTCAATAACATGCTTATGCATTAGCATGGGCATTAAGCTGATTAACATTCACTTAATTGGTAGCTATCTAGGTTTAAGCTGAATGCTCTTGAAAACTCTGTCTCCTTGAATACTATGGTGAGAGGCTTTTCCTCTCTCTGGGGAAGAAAAAAAAAAAAAGTTACTCTCTTTTACTGATAGCTCAACAAAAGTTTCTGAGTTATGATCAAACAGCTTTGACCAGTACTATAACACAAGAAATTACCAATATCTGCTAAAAAGACCTTTAGATATTTCTCTTTTATGTTTCTCTGATCTTTAGAGGGGTATTGCCAACTTCCCTGTACCATATGTCTTTGCTAACTTCCTTCTTCCGAGTTAAGATGATAGTAACATGCTTTCTGTACCTGGTAATATTTGTATTTCTTTGCTCCTGGTTTCTGGTGAAGTATCTACCACTCCCCAGCTTTTGCCGGTGAGTCACAAATATTTTGGCTAAGGAGACTGTTATTGAGCCCTAATACTTCCCTGCCTTTCAAATGCTTGTTTGGTGGGTGATTAAAACTCCACAGAATTCTGCCAGTTTGCTCCCTACCACACTTATCTGACACGCTCAGTAGTGATGACAGTTGGCTCATCACCAAGGCTGGGCTGGGACCTCTGGGATCTGGGGACAGAATCATCAAGGCTTTTGCCTTGCACTAGTATAAGGTGTAAATTGAAACTCCAGCATCTGGATTGTATCTGTAATACAATCCTGATTGCTTTTAACTTCAGTTTAAAAGTTTTCGTCAGTTTCTTAATCAGTGGGCCTTCACTGCTTTGCTGGCAGTTCCTCCCAGCAGGCACCTCCACCCTGCTGGCTGAGCCTGGCACTCAGGCTGTGCTGGGAACCAGCTGTGCCTGCTGCTTTGGGAGCTCAGGTGTGGCCCAAGCAGGAGCAGGGCCTGGGGAGCCTGCCTATATCTGGCACTTCGGCACAGGTTGCGGACATTCAGGGGAGGTTCAGGTTGGACGTCAGGAAGAATTTCTTCACTGAAAGGGTGGTTAATCATTGGAATGAGCTGCTCAAGGAAGTGGCAGAGTCACTATCCCTGGAAGTGTCCAAGAAATGACTGGACGTGACAGTGGCGTGGTCTAGTTGATGTGGTGGTATTCAGTCAAAGGTTGGACTTGATGATCTTGGAGGTCCTATCAAGCCTTAGTGACTCTGTGATTCTGTGTCACATCCAGGTGCAAGCCTGAGGACACTGCAGACCTGCCCACCAGCAGATCCCTGAGAAAAGCTTGTGCAGGTGCTTCCAGCACAGAGTTCAGCGGTCAGTGACTGTGGAGAGACTGTGGCAGCATTATCACTGCAGGTCTTAAAGACAAATTAAACAAGCGTTAGCCTGTCTTGGGAGAGGGTAGTGCACCACTGGGGTCACTCCAGAGATTCCCTTCCTCTGATGAGGGAGAAAGCACACATATCACAGGTGCCTACAGATACAGAGGTATTCCAGTACAGATATAACTTCAGGTATTGTATCCCATTGTGCCTTGTATTTTCCAGCTGTGTGCCTTGTACAAAGACACACAAGTTGCAGATTTTAAACTGTTCATTATTAATTCACTGAACGATTCCCATTCTGAGTCAATGAACTCTGTTTCTGCTCACTATTCAGGACTGAAGATAGCATGGTTTCTTTGGAGAATGTGCTTTATTTTAAACATATTCTTCATACATCCAAGTTAAAATTACATTCCCAACAGGCTTTCTTATTAGAAGTTAATGAGTGATAGATAATGTTAACTTCAGATCTCTAACTAATTTTAAAAGATTAATTATAGGAAGTACCTTATCTAGTTTGTTAAGAAATTTCAGAGATTTAATCTAAACTTCACATAGGTGTTTAAAAAAAAAAAAATCCAGATATAATCTTTATTTTTAGTCTTAACATGCTGAACTCGTAACAGGAAATCTAAACTAAGTAAAAACAATTGCTTCATGAGCTCACAGTGTCCCCAGGTTGATATTGCTGATAGACTCTCAGTCTAATTTAATTTTACTTCTTCATCCAAACTGTCACTGTTGGAGCCTCTTAACTGTTCTATTTGAGATGTCTAAACCAGGCAAACAATATAAAAAATATCTGGTTCCTATTACTGCCACAGAAACACCACCCTGCCTAAACTGAGAGTGTTTGTGATGCCAAAAAGCTTAACTGGGTCATTGTGTCAGTTTAAATTGTACAGGAGATGAGCATTACATGTTTATTAAATTTAACTGTCTGTTTGTGGATCTGGAATGTCTGTTTGCTAGGAGAGAGCAGAAGCAGAGACACTGGGTTTTAAATTAATCAAAACAGTATGTTGAAATTAATGCAGAAAATGAAGTGGCAGTCAGAATTACAGTATTTATTGTATTATCTCAATTATAAGACCAAGCAAAAGCTGAAGAAAGGGGGGGCTTTCAGAGCCGATGTTCTGCAAGCGTATAGTTGTCTTGTTCTGGCTGCAATTTGGAACAACTGACTAGATAAATAATAAAAAAAAGTCACATGAAAGAGCATTTTTGAAGTGCATGCAACATGAATTTGCAGGTGTTACTTAGGTACTTTCAGCTATGTCTAAATTATAGGACTTGGGAACCCTTTCTATGTCCTGGGTCTAGGAACGTGGCCCAAAGGCATCCCATCTTTGTCCTGTTTAGACGTTAACATGCACCATCCCTTTTCGTTAGTCCATATGCTTGATTCCTTGCGTGCACCCCAGAAGGCAGCACTGCAAGCTTCTGTCAGGAATTCAGCTATGAAATCCCCTGAAACATGGGGTTAGAGCACTCCTTCATAAAGTGAGATCTTGATTAATAATAGTCATTCTTAAGATTTTTCTTATACAGTCCCTGACAATGTTCACCATCATTTTTTTGCTTTCGGGGGACGTAACTTTGACACTTAACAGTGTCAAGCAGCCTTTCTACCCCAGTATGGCTGAAGTCTGATGAGGGAATTGAGGGGAAAGTGACTCCACTAGGAACCTTCTTGTCCATGATATTGTAGGAGGAGGTCACAGGGAGCCTATTTCCTTCACTGCAGCTCATAACATCTCGGGCTGTGAAAAATTTATGCTTTCTCTGTTGGCTCAGGTTGGTGAATGTTCTCGTGATGAGGCTGGTGATCTTCTGGGGAGAGAATAGAGGAGAACTTGTGAGAAATAGACTGGAAAGGAAAAGTAACTCAAACCCAGCTAAGTTTAGTTTTAAAAGCTTGATGGAATTAGTAAGAATAGCAGTTAATATGTTCTTCCTGAACTACAGGGATTTATTTTCTGTTACTAAATATTGTGTATGGGCTTATTTTTAGATGGCATTATGCAGCTTATGCTCACTCAGACAATAAGCTCTGGGGCTTTGATGACAAAAATGATTGGAGTAAAAATAGATGGTTTTCCTCTATATTCTTTCGGCTTCTTGGAACTGGATGTTTCTTAAGGAACTGGTATGAAAATAAACCCGCTAAAATGAACAGGCCAGCAGACAGCTTCTCTCTTTCATGTGAGCTAATAATTTGCCCCATGCGGACTCTCCGTTGTTTTCTTCCAAAGTGTGTTCTACACTGTGTAGCCTTCCAAGACTTGTAATCAAACAGAAGCTGCTGATATATCACCATCTGATCCTAACTTCCTTAAATAATTCTTGTCACCTATTGTCACACATATTGTCACACTCTTTCTGTATAATCCTTATTTTTGTTAGTCAGTGTCTGGTGTGCAAATAGGTACCCTTTTCTTTTGATGTCTAGAAAACAGAAAGGGAATTCTTGATAAGAAATAAATTAAGTTTATCTGTTGCTGCTTAATATGACTACCAGGAATTTACCCCCTGGACATGACAACAACAACAACAACAACATCTACCATCGAACTGGCAATATCTGTTTGTCTCCTCTGGCTTTTCAAAAATAACCCACGTAGGCCTCGGTTGACCTGTTAGGAGTTTGCACAGCTGTCATCCCCAGCAGAACTTGAAAATAAGGCATCCTCCCCATGCCATGGCCTCTCTGAAAAATACCCAGAGTTTTTTGGGGGCAGCAAAGTAGAATACAGTCTCACACACAGGGACCTGGATTCAAGATCAGGTTGGGTGGGGCTTTTAGCAACCTGGTCTAGTCGAAGGGTGCTTGGAACTACATGATCTTTAAAGTCCCTTTCAACCCAAACAATCCTATGACTCCATGGATTTAAAGGTCAGCCCATCAATTAGCATTCAGGCTCTCTCAGGCAGATCAGTTTCCTGGGCTGTCCCACCCACAGATTTGATTGAGCAGAGCAAAATAACTACCAAAGGCAGATGTAATGGAAATGGCCATGCAACAAAAGAAGTGGGAGTAACAACAAAAAAATTTAACTCTCTGAACCATGCTTGTATGTTGGAAATAGAACTTGGGGGCAGGAGGTAAGAAAAAAACACCTGTTTGGAAACAGCAGCCTTTTGTTCCTTGGAGCTTTCTCCCAGCCGTGCTGTGGTGCTCCAGGCTGCAGTCTGCCTAAGCAGCTGCTGGCAGCTGCAGCCACCAGCTGTATCCGAGGGGATCCCAAGAATGGACCCAGCTCAGCAGCCGTGAAAATAGTACCCTGAAGACACGAAGCAATTGTTGGTCTGCATGCCAGGGAGAATGAGTACTGACTAAAGGGAAAAATGCACTCTTCTGACTCACTTTATGTATCCTGTTCTTGCTATTTGAGTTCATTCTTCTCCTGTGATTAAGTCTCAAGGTGATACTTTTTATAGTTGTATATTTCTTTTGCATTTGATACTTAGAGAGAGAGGAAGGATAAAAGGATGAAACTCATAGAATAAATGCACATTGACCCCTAACCTTAAGCAGTGGTATGACCCTTCTGTAAGTCTATCCTCTGTCAAGTAACTGTACCCAAGAAATAAATATTACTCTTTAACAGCTGTCCTGGAGATTACATCCCTATTACTACTCATCTTGAACAGAGTAAACTAAATCAAGTTAGATGAAGTTATTAGACATGATCTCATATTCGAAGAACCAATGTCACTAAAATAATATTATAAATTCAGCAGTCTAATGTAATTATTAAAATGGAATGTGGTCTGTTTAGTAGCATATTGATTTAAGCCACTCCCTCTTAATTTGTGCCAGCAGTACCTCTGCTGGCAGTGGGTTAGACCTGATGGTATCATTACATCTTGGGCAATATCTACAATATAGCAGTGAGTAATGTTAATGACCAACATTTATCACAGAGTGTTCAGATTTGCAGCGAGGTATTTAAACTTAACATCAAAAGGGACGGCTTGTACTTGTGGGAATAAATGAAGAAAAGTAACAAGAGGCTAGAAAGAATAAGAAGCCTCTTTTGCGTGTCTAGGAAAGAAAAAACGTGACTTCTCATGTTCCTTTCTGTGTAGGTTGATGCTGGGAGAGAGGGGGCAGTTCTCAGAAAAAGGACTGTGAGATGTGGTGGTGTTCTTCCTTTTTCCCTACAATAGTGTGATTCTTCTCCCTGGCCTGTGATGTTGCCCTTCCTGCCTTTGCTGTCCCACCTTTAATTCCTTCCCAGTGACCCCATTTTTCACTTTTCACATAATTTTTCACTTGCTTTAGTGTTGCCCTCATAACCTCAATCTATGATTCTGTGCTTTTATGACTCTTATCTTTAGACAGCTCTTTTCACCCTGTATCTGTCTCCCGAAGGCATGCACCTGTGCATATCTCCAAGAATGCTCTTTCACTTCTTATCTCTTCCACTATGGGTTTGTATCCATTCTATATTAAGAGAATGCACACATATATATGTATATATGCTGGATCTCAGATGATGAACATACTGTATTTTTTTAAAATCTCTGTGAAGTTGTGTCTATCCAGGCTTGCCAGTGAGCTGTGCCAAGTGTGTCCCACACCAGCCTGGTTAGGCAGTCACGGAGCTAAATGGTGGTGCTTTGAGGAGAGAAGCTGATACACTGCATAGCTGAAGCCAGCGGCCTTGCCTGACTGCAGACAAAAGGCTGGAAGAAAAAAGGACAAAGGTGATAAAAACTGACAAAAGATCCCGTTGAGGAAGGCATTTAAATGCATTTTGTGGTTGGGAAAGAAGAAATCTCCTTCCACTGCGTGCTTCATCCTGTTCTAAGATGGCTGTTTAAAACAGCACCCTGCCTGAGCTGACACACTTCTGACATGCTCCAAGCTCTCATCCCGAAATGTCAGTCTTGCAGGGCACCTACAGCTAAACCAGGCATTTGGGGCACCGCCCAATTACACTTACAGATACAATTTTAGGTGTGAACTTATAGTAACTGTGTCAGCTCTGCTGCATGCCTGCCATGAGTGTTTGGCATGATATTTTTAAGGCTTGTTCCTGCAGCGATGTTATTGAGAATGCCCTTTTGTATTTTTAAACAGTAATTTACTGATTCCCTGTTGATTTGGTAGAGAGAATAAAGAGGACAAGGGTTGTGGTGGGAGAAGCTTTTTAAGTATGAATTCTTATGTTCAAAAAAGAGAGGAAAAACAACAAAAGAAATCCCACTGGTAGTACAGTCAATCTTTAAATCCCGCTTGTGATTTTTTTTTTTTCCAGTTGTGGAGTGAGCAGTACTGGTTTACGTGCATTTGCTCTTCTTATGTAGAGAGGAAATAAATCTCTTCTTCCTTGATATCACATATAAAGTGAAACGTGCAGTTTATTGCTGAAAAGGTGGTGGGTTTTTTTAAGTGTTTGTGGTAGGTACGCCTAGGGAAAGCCAAAGGAAAGTCACTGCTTCCAGCAGAGGGAGCTCCAAAATCTGATTTTTTTTTTTTTCCTTTATTTTTTTTTCGGGTTTGTGTATGAGGGTGCCAGATGGTGCTTTTCTCTGAAATAGATGATCTTTGGTAGAATCCTATTTGTTAACATATAAATCCTTGGACGATTTTCATTCCCTTCTGTTTGGAATTCCTCTCTTTCTCTCTCACAATCCTCAACACTAAAATGATATCAGAATTTGTCTCTGCATAAGGGTATTTTTTTAGACTGTCCTAATATTCTAAATCAATTTTTATATATTTAAGTTAATTTCAACTTAAATTTTAAGACAGACCTTGGCATATTTTTTGGCATAGCATTTATTTAAAGTATTTCTGTTCAGCTTTTCTAGAAAAAAATAAATGAAATCATAGGAATTATTTATGTGCATTTTCCTAAATTTCCATGTTTCTTACAGCTCAGCAAATGAGTGAAGCTTATTCCATTATATAAATTCCATTTCATGTGTTTCATCTTCTGGTTAGTCAAGTCAGCTAGTCCCAGGTGAAGCAGATTATATAAATTTAAACTCTCTTCCTCATTGTTCAAATTCAATAATGGCTGCAGATCTTGATGCCACTTTCTTGCTTCTGATATTATTTAACTACTAATCTAACAGGTATTCATCTAACTGGGGGTGTGAAAGGTGCCATTCATATGCTATTGCCGTCACAAATGTCCTCTAGTAAATATGCTTTGTTTCAGTTAACGAAACAAATAATCAGTACCTTCCTCACAGCACTTAAACCTTTGTCTCTGTGGAGAAGCAGATCCCAGCCCTCACTGGCCCAGTGACAGAAATGCAGAGTAAGTGAAGTGTGGACAGAAAACCATGCTTAGCTCTCCCTTTTGGCTTAATTTTAATTTTCTTAAATTTCCCAAGGCTTTTGAGCATCGGGAACTTGTAAAAAGACATGTCTGCTGCCCTCAACTTTTATCACAATGAAGACAGAAGACATATGGCATTTTGCTCCTGGTCATGTCATACCACTAAAATATCCAGCCTGATGGGGCTTCTTCTTCTTTTTCTCAGCTGAGACATAACAGGAGCAAGATCCTGAGGACTGGCTGTGCTGTCCTTTAGCAGCTGCTCTCTGTGCACAAGGGGTCCAGACAGTTGTGGGGGTGATGAATGTCCTTCTGAAGCAGTGTGACAGTGCCCTTGATGTAACTCCTTGTTCTGCCAAAGAATTAATGTCATGATGCACTCCTTCACAGCTCTGCTCGTGCTGAGGCAGCCCCAGCTGCAGGAGAGTGTGTCAGCGTTCATTTCACAGACAAGGAGGCAGTAAATGTTTGATTTGCTGCCGGCTGCTCGATTTCTGCACACTCTGCTCTACAAAAAAAAAGGGAGCTGGAAGCCATTTGTGCAATTTGGAGCTTCCCATCACCGGCTCCTGATTGTGTGGTGACAGCGTTGGGCCCAAATAATCAGAGAGCAGAATCTGCCTCTAACAATCTGTTTTGTTCCCCTCTTCCACTACCCTTTTTGATTTGCTTCCAAGAGCTTCCTCTGGAGTCAGGATGATGGCTGGGCACCTTGGATATCTCAAAAGCAAGCCACTAACTTAAGTGTAAATTTAGTGCTTTAGGCTTATTTTTCAAGATGTTTACTGATGCCTGGGCATGCAAATATTGAAACATTATTTGTCACACTACAAAAAATAATTACTAAACAGTTAGGTTCTGAATATTTTGTGCATTTTAAATGTGTTAAAGTTGTGTCACAAACTATTTCTTTTAAATATGGTGCTCTCCCAAGTCAACCTGTCTTACAGGGAATGCAGAAGCAAAACTTCCATCTGATACCTTCAGCTCAAAGCCTGTTCACCTCCCAGCTCCTCTCTCTCTGACGTGGTGCCAGGCAGAGCTGGGAGATCAGATTAATTCCTGGAAGTCCTTCTGCTCTCAAACCACAGCTGAATTTCCTCTTCAAGCACTTTTCAGCAGGGCTAATTTCAGGAATTGGCTCCTGAAGTGCACTCTATCTTACGTCATGCCTGCCCAAAGGAATATTCTTTCTTAAAAATCAAGATGTTCTCAAGATCATTTTTCTCTGTAGCTTTTCCCTCTCTCCAGCTTCCACCGTCCAATCAGTCCAAGATCAGTGTTAAAAAGGTAAATGCTCACTTCATTAGGCATCTGTTTTCTCTTGTTTTTCCTCTTTTTCATCAGTTTAGAGTTTTGTGCCTGATTTTTACCTAATTTGCAGCTGTGTAACCTCCAGTACTGCAATTTTCCACCTCACTGTATCTGAAATACACACTCCAACAAGCCTGCCCTCTGAGCATGGGATCTGAGGGGAGAAACACACAGAAGAGAGCCTGCTTTTGATCTGGCTCCTCTTCTCTTACATTGCCACGGCCTGACCTCAGCCTGTGACACACGCGGGCTCCGTGCTCACCCCACGCACAGCACAGCTGGAATGGGATCCCTGTGTCTCCAAATGCCACCGTGCCTCTGCAGGCAGCCGTGGCCTGCTCTCCAACCCCAAGCACCCCCCGATGGAGTATTTTCTGATTTATTTCTTTTTCTTATTTCCATTTTTCTTTCCTCACGCTTACCCTCTTACTCTGGAAACATGTAATTTAAAAGCTTTCAGCAACCCACAAACCATTGCACTAATGTGCATCAGGCCTTTCAGCGGAGAAGCTCCTGCCCTTCCTGAGGGGATATGGGTTGTGCCTGTGGCATCAGCACTGGTATCATCAAATCCTAATTGAATTGTACATTTCTTTTTCCAACAGAATTCAAAAGGTAGATTCAAAACTGAACTGACCCTTAATAAATGCAATTAGGCACATAGTTTTTCTATTATTGTTCTCGCTGGTTTTAAGCACTAAGTCTAAGAAGCCCACAGCTTCATAGATGTTGAGGTTTTCAAAATGGGCACGTCAACAGTCAGGAAGCTGAGGCGATTTTCTTGGTGTTAAAGCTCTGCTTCAATTCAGCAAGCTTTGAATCCAGTCTGCAATGTGTGTGTTAGCAATAATGCCAGGAAAATGAGAGAATTGTATTTTATCCATGCTTATTTCTGGTCTAGAGAAATATGGAAAACTGAAAGTTCAGGAATATTTCAGGTTTTCTGCTTGGTTTCTATGTAACTTTTTAGAGCTTATAGGCATATACAAAATGGTAATTAAAAAACCCAAACCAACAACATACACAACAACTTTGATGTGTTTTTCCAACAAGCAGCATCACCTCATATCATAAAGAGGGAAGATGCACCTTGTGAGACACGGCTGGGGTTAGCAAAACCAGCTGGGGATATGCACCTGTAATATCCCTGGAAGGAATGGGTGAATGGGGGGATGTCTCTGCTGGAGCTCATCCTTATGACAAGTCTACGCTGTTACAAATATCTTAACATCCTAACCCCAGGATCCAGTGGGAACTGTTCCCCAAAATTTACCTCTTTGAGTTCCTTCTCATTTCCAAATCCTCTCACAGACTAGGCAGCCATGGTTATTAGTTCTGTTTTCTAACATAGGTTCCTCTTTGGTTGTTTGACATGGTTTATGTGTGATACTCTAAGAATTGTTCATGGCTTGATGTTTCCAAGTGAAAGGAGCCCTTTATCTATTTATGAGTGAGATGTAAAGCACTGCTCTTTTTCTCAGGCAAGGTCTGCGGACCCATTGGGGTAAGCAACTAAAACTGATAAAGTGTGAGAGAGCCCCAGAGAGCCTTTTAAAAGGCTTTAGAAGGCCATAGACTACCCATAGGCTATGTCTCTATACTAGAAAGTAGAACAGGACCAGGGCACTGGTCTGAAATCGTGTGTCTTGTTTAATTGTTACAATGCTCCATGGAACAGATTTGGTCCATGCCAGCTAGCAATATTGCTGGAAACAAAAAGGATTGGATGCCTCAGACCTTTCCTAATGGGTGGTTCAGACATGATCATCATGTCTAGAGGCAAAAGGGAACAGTTTAGATTTGTGTACGTGTGCCAGGCCATGCTGCATTGCTTGAGGTTATGGAAAAGTGTCTAGCCTGTTTTATTTACTACTGGAGATGTAGCCTTAGAGTTTTATTGTTAGTGTTGCCACTGATTTTATAGAATAGCATCAGTGTGGAGCTCTGCACATCTGTTGTGCTGTTCCTAGGCTGCTGGCAACTTTTCCTGCTAGGTTAGATGCATCTGCAAAATATACAGTCACAGCAATGCCTGTGGTGTGGACTTAGCCTGCTGGTAATCTTCAAAAAGTCACTTTATTTTTATATTTTTTCTGCATTTTTTCTTTATTTTAAACCTCCTAGTAACTGTAAATTCCTTGGTAGCACTCTGCTGTAATTCAGTCAGGCTGGTGAAGAGACTCCCTATGTAGGAATAGTAAGTCTGCAGACAACAGTGCCACCTCCACCATTTGTTCCATACAGACCTGCCAGGAATCAGTCGGCTTGTCCTAGTTCGGTAGCTTTACCAAAAATCAGGGAAATCTGTTAAAGAGTTTATATTTGTAAAACATCGGTAAAACATTGTTAACTACTGGCTTATCTAGTAGTCAAGAAAAAATACCGCTACTAACTAAGGTGCTGCAGAGAGAAGGGCATTCACATCAGAGGCTCCCTGAGTTACAATATGGAGATTTCAGGTTTGTGAAATATGTCTGTGTTAACATTCAGCATTATTTTCCCTTCAAGACCTTAAGGGGGAGGGTTTTAAAAATTGTTATAATGGTGTTATTGTGAATAATGTTTTATTTTATGCCTCAGGAGAGGCAAAGATGATGGATTTTTGAAATATACAAGCAGGGCATGAATCACTTAACCCCCGCTGCCTGGTGGTTTACTCCCTGGGAGAGAGATGTGTGAGTAGCACTCTGGCAGAGCATTCTCCACCTCTTGCAAAGCCCCTGCATTCAGGGCTGCCGGTCACATGGTTATGTCCCTTGTTGGAGTCCTCAGCAATGATAAAAGAGGTTTCAGAGGGAGGTTTTCAGCCTTGCCCGGCCACGCTCCTTGGCACACATCCCTTCCTCCTGGGGAAGGGCAGCCAACTGGATCCCCAACAAAGGCACCACTTCCAAAGTGGTTTACAGGAGTGCCAAAGAGAAGGACAGTTTTTAGCAGACATGCTGGGAGAGACTGAAGAAAACAAAGCCCAGAATTTCTGTACCCCTTATTTTCTTGTTTTAACTGCTTGCAGGTATGCAGGGACAGAATGAAGGGACCTGGAAGGGTTAGGGACAGACATGCATTAAAGCAGTGATGGAGGACCTGACCAAAGGCCTATCTAGCCCAGGTTTTGTGTGTCAGCTGAACAAGGCCATTACAGAAGGAATAGATGCTGCAGAAAAATGGAAAACTGCGAGAGGGGAAGTAGTTGCAAGATGTCAACAATATGTCCTGAGGTGGTAGTGAGACGTCTCAGTGCAAATGCTTGCTCCAACAGGCAGACACAGAGGCTGACGTGTTGTGGAAGGGCCAGAATGGGGAGGACTCCGAAATGGATCTGCTTAGGCCAGGAGAGAGTCCTGCTGCAGCAGAAAGCAAATGAACTGGAAGTACTCCTCTGGAGAGAAGCAGATGAGAGATTCATAAGTTCACAAACAATGGACTGGGCATGGAGCTCCACCAGATGCCAAACATGCCCAAGACCAACATAAAGAAAAGCTCGTGGGGCGGGATAAGGACAGGGACAGATCACTCACCAGTTACCATCACAGGCAAAATGGAGCAGCTTTGGTGTACACCTGGCACCCAGACAGGGTCAACCCACCACAGAAATATAATTGCTCTTGTGATTAAAAGAAACTTTGCACCACAAATAAAAAACCTGATGTGCAGAAAAAAAAAAAATACCTGATATTTTTTGGTATTTGTTTGTAATGGCATAATGACCATCTGCTTCCTAGAAGCTGTAAAAAAGTTTTCTGTGGATGTGTTTTTATTGCAATGAATGTCAATATGTTGTCTTTCCTGTTATCATGGCATTGGACTCTATTATCTGTTACTACTGCAAACTGATTGGTTCCTAATAATAGAAAATAGGTCATAAATGAATGTCCTAATTTTTTTCTGAATTAGGGACCAAAAAAGTGGAGCAGATTTAAAAATACTCATGAGGTTTCTATCCTACAGGGAAAGATGGTGATGATCTTTTTTTGGGCCAAGCTGCCTTAAAATGTTTGTGAGCATGTGAAAATTTTCACTGCTACTAATAAATGTCTGTTTCGCCTTGTTTAAAGTAAGGAAATAAGGAGGTTTAGATTAAATCTTAGAAAAAGGTTCTTTACCTAGAGGGTGGTTGAGCACTGGAACAGGCTCCTCAGGGAAGTGGTCACACCACCAAGCCTGACAGAGTTCAAGAAGTGTTTGAACAATTCTCTCAGGCACATGGTGTGATTCTTGGGGTGTCCTGTGCAGGGCCAGGAGTTGGACTTCAATGATCCTTGTGGGTCCTTTCCAACTCACCATGTTCTATGGTTCTATGATTCAAAAAGTGGTCCAGCTTTTAGGCTGGTTGTATGGTGGTAGTCACCAGGCCGTGCATGAGGTTTCCCTTGTTTCTCAGACATCAATGTCTGAGACCTAAATGTCACACAGAGAAGTAGAAGCCTCTGAAGCCCAGTCAAATCGAAGCTTAGTACATGAAGAAACACTAAATTGTTCGAGACTTTACTGTCCCTCACTACTGACTGAATTGATGTGAAATAGCAGCCCACTGCTCACCAAGGGTTTGTTGAACATTATTGTATTTTTTAAATAAAGTGGAAATCTACTCTTTAGAAAATCAGTAGTGGTAATTGTCAATGGGAAAGAGAGTATTTACAAGAGCATGTAGTAACAAGACAAGGGGGAATAGCTTCAGAATGAAAGAGGGTGGGTTTAGATTAGATATTAGGAAGAAAATCTTTACTGTGAGGGCAGTGAGGCACTGGAACAGGTTGCTCAGAGAAGTTGTGGATGCCCCATTTGTTGAAGTGCTCAAGGCCAGGCTGAATGGAGCTCTGAGCAAGGTGGTCTAGTGGAAGGTGTCCCTGCTCACAACAGGGAGGTTGGAAGTGGATGATCTTCAAGGTCCCTTCCAGCCCAGGCCATGGTCTATGATTCTATGGTAAACGGCCACCCCAGAATTTCAGGCTCTCCTTCTCCTCTGCTGATGCAGATGCAAGGAAGGTAACAGGCAACATGCAGTAGCTGGAGCCCAGTCAAGGTATTTGTATATGGAGAAGTATCACTGTTCAGTAAAACAAATGTTTGTTTCCACCTTCTTTTAAAATCACAGAGCAGGGACAACATTGCTGTTCCTCTCAGTGCCTGCAGGCACAGAGTATGGTGGAGATGTCTGTGAAGAGCCAGGAGGCTGCTGGGGTGCAGTTCTGTGTTGAAGCTCAGTGGGAGGACCTTGCTGCTTTGGTACAGTCACTTTGAAAAGGAATCCTGGATGAATGGTGTCCTTTTCATAAGCCCCCTTTCCTGCCCATATTTCACAGGCAGGTTTTTCAGCCATTTGTGTTAGTCTGGAGCTGTATTCTTGTTCTTTGGTTTCCTTCCAAGTATGATCTCTGAAAGCTCTTCGCTAGTTCGCATTCGTAGGCTGTGAAATGCGTGGCAGGTAGTGGGGAAAACAGGAAGTTTCAACCTAATTCCCAGAGGTGATGTGTGGGATTGAAACCAAAAACTGCTTTATGTTTGTTTTGGCCGACGTAGCTGGAACCTTGTGCTGTGGAGTTATTAATGTGCAGCAAAACATTCCAGTGGGTATGCACCCATGAACCTGCTGACTTCTTGTTACTGTATTTAAAGAGATGCTGTAGAAAATAAAACCCAGTTTACCCAGTGAACTTTAACAGCACTGCATCTGTTCAGATGACGCAGTTTCTAAGAACATGCTTTTTTTAGAGCTGCTGTTACTTATCTGATCACTCAATGGGCCAGGACATAGAATCCTTCATTCAAATACAGTTTCCTACATTCCCTGCTACTCATTTGTCTGACAGGAGGAAAAGGAAGAGTAACAACTCTATGGATTCACCCTCTTCAGCAAACTGAAGGTTTTTCTCCATGGAGTCCTTACTGGAGTTACTTTCTGCAGTACAGCACCGGCTGCACTCCAGCGTGGTGGAATTTTGCATATGTCCTTACATCCATTTCGGGCCTCTCTTTGCAAATGCTTTGGTCAGCCCCACCTCCTCTTGACCTATACTCTAATTTCTGGGTTTGGTTTTAAACCAGAGAACAGGAGTCAGTGTCATGCATGTGTTCACTGTTCAGCTCTGTGGCCAGCATGAGGAAAACAAGATTGGAAAAAAAAAAGGACATTAGCCAACATCAAAGGCAAAACTCAAAACTCACTCTGATCTGTAATGAAACCATCTCTAGAAGTTCCCTCCATCCCCAGAACTAGAATCTGGGCTGGGTTCTGAGGCATGAGGAGGCAGAGGTATAACCCTAAAGTTAGTCCAATAGTGCTGTGAATTAGGGTCTGCCTAGAACTGCACAGTGCATGTCAGCAATTTGCTCCCATTGGAGAGTAGTAATGTCTTGTGCATGTCCGACCGATTTCTGTGGCTAAAACCTCATACTGGATTTTTAACAATTTTTTCAGCGATGATCACATGAAACTGTACCCATTACATATAATAACTAGCACTCATTCTGCTACCCTCTCAAGCATTTAGAGCTGGAAGACCAGCTAGAACTTGGCAGCCCAGTTAGGAATGGCAGCATTATGGAAGAATGTATTTTCATCATTCCTGTTCAAGAAACAACTGGATGTGGCACTTAGTGCTATGGTTTAGTTGATATGGTGGTGTTCTGCCAAAGCTTGGACTCGATGATCTTGGAAGTCTTTTCCAACCTTAACGATTCTGTGAGTCATATTTTTTTCCCCTCAGCTCTATACTAATGCCCTGGGAAGGTGTGGGAGATAATTGATTTTTGGTAGGGGGTGGCTAGAAACTGGGGAAGGAGGGTGTTCTTTCATCTTCATTGTACACTGCACAGTTATAAATAGTAATTTGTATGAACAGTTCAAACTAAAAATAGATATGCCCTACCACAGCTTACCTTAAGGTTTTTACCTGCTAATTGAAATTTATCTGCCACTTAACTGCCTTTCAAAGTCATTAACATTGTTCAGCTGGGGAAATAGCTAAATTGTAACTGAGACTGGTGGACGTAAGAGACAAGCATAAAAAGCAATCAAGCTCTTTTCAGTAACCGAATATCCCAGGCTTGCAGCGAAGTTTAAATATGTGCTGGGCTATCCAATGCTGGCTGATGAAAATGTCTAATATTACGCTGATTCCTGAGGTAAAGGGCAGCAGGACTTATGTTCTGTGTAAACAAGCAGGACACTATCAAAAGGTGAATAAGCAGGAATAAGCAAGACTGTGACAAAATATATTGTTATTGCAGTTAATGTAGGCATGCCAAAGCCATCTTAAAACCAACAGCTTGACAACCTACTGAGCTTCTCAGGTAGATGTTGCAGCACACATTGGTTTCTGTACTTCCACAGCTGTCCTGCTAATAGCATGTGAGAATCTAGCTTAAAACCAGCTCTATCACAGCCATGGGGCTCAAACTTGGAGTAAAAACATGGTGCTGGTTTCCCCAGACAATTAAAATGTCCTATTAAACCTTCAAAACTAGCTTAGATGTCAGGCCAGAAAGATTCTAGTCCATACGCACATTTGTGGGCACTCTTCCTGCTCCTACCAAAAGTGGGAGCTCCATGCCAGCTTGGCTAAATCTTCCCTTCTTAGCATTGCTATATATTTTGAAGGAAAGTCTCCATGACGTACCTTGCCAAAGTCACAGAACATCACAGCCACTTCTAGACTGGCAGGACACAATGCTGGTATGCCCCATCCTTTATTCCTATCACGACCCTAAACCTGGTCCAGAGAGCTGGTCCTGGGTCAGTCACTCATGACAGTGAGACCCAAGTTCCTTTGTGTGGATGCTCAGAGAATCCAGTCTGAGGGTGGGCCCAGGCTGCAGCATTTCTGAGTGTCTCCAGTGCCACTCTCTCTGCTCTTCCAGCTCAGTCTAGTGAGTCTAGTGTTGGAGCATGTGTTGTTTCTAAAAGTCATAAAAACTTGTTGGTGGATGTGCAGGTAGCCCATTCCTAGCTTCTGATAAGGATACCTACTTTACAACTTTCTAACAGGAAATCCCCTAAACTGCTGCAGAGACTGTAGTTTGAGGACTTCTATTTGCTCACAAAAAGATGAGAGTGGGGGCTGGTGGTGTAGAAATTACTGGTTTTGCTCCGAGGCAGGAAAACAAGCTTTTCTTGTAGTCTGATTCCACCCAGCTGACCTTGCTGCTGTCCTCATCTTATCACAGGCTTATCTGAATAACCTCAGTTCTTGTCCTGGTGTAGAGATTTCCTCGTATTTCTGTCGCCAGTTACAACTCAGGTTGTAGCCACAGGGGAAACCACAGTGGAGACACTGCAGACAGCTGCTGGTCTGTTACATACAGACCCATCTAGCCATGCTCCAAGACCATTAGCCAGTGCTTCTGCCTCAGCTTCCCCCAATGGATGCGAACAGCAGCATTTATTTGCATCACTGGCATACAGCTTCTTGCGGTGGCTTGAGTCCTCTCATCTCCTTTTTTTCTAATTTGTTCATATTCTTCCTTCATTGTTCTTGGTTTTTCACTTGTTTCAGGTAAGCCAGTGCAGTAATGCTCTACGTAAAAGAATTCCCAGACAGTGAGCTCCCCAAATGTGACAGCTATTAGTGATATGTCCTCCTAAAAATCCATTCTTAAATCCATACACTCTCAGACATACAGCCGAATGCTGGGAAGTTTTGCTTCAACATGTATGTTTCAGTGAGACCCACCTGGGAACTCTCTAAATGTATGGGGTTTTAAAACACTCAGCTCAGTTTTATGCATTTTACCTATAGATCTTGAACTATTACAGCATCTTTTCTCCTCTCAACATTTTTTTCCTATGCTTAGGATGAGAGCTGAGGGCAAACTGTGCTTGGCTGATGAGATATGGGAGAGAATGAAAGAGCAGAATGGGAGTAATTTTGAGGGGTTCAGATTATCTACATGCACGTGCCTTGAATAATCTGGGCTCATGGATGCTTCCAATGTAGCCCTTCTTGCTCTGTCCCACTAAATTGAACAAAATGCAGCTTCATAATGTAATTACCAATATGTGGTTGAGTCATTAAAGGAGTAAAGCTGCAATATACTTTGCACCATTTGCATCTTTTCCTCCGAGGAACAAAGTGTAATTATACAACCTCATTTATAAAACCTGCTCATCCCTACATAGGAAAAAAAAAAAACCCAAACCACTTTTCATTTCTGTAGATTGCAATAAATAAATTTTAAAACTGTACACCAAATTCAGCTGCCATGTAAATATGCATTGCTTCTTCCAAAGCACCAGAGCATGGATTTATCTACAAGCAAATCCTGTCCCTGTGTGGCTGAATTTGGCCAGAGACTTCTGCAGCATCTCTTAGGTCATTAGTTCAGGTTATGCAGAGCCTTTGGAGATCACACCAATGAAGTGTGAGCAGCAGCAACCAGCTCGGTGCTCCAGTTCTACACAGCCACATAAAGAAGCAGGGGGAGCAAAGATGACAAATCACACTTGCTGTCACTTCAGTGAAAAGATTAGTATTAATGGATTAGGAATCCAATTAGCCACTCCTCTTCTTTTAGCAAAAGCTGGCATGTCAAAGGTTGCTGTCTCTCAAGAGAATAGTGGGGTGCAGATGGCTGAAAATCCTGGCATGCTTTGATGCAAAATAAAATTTTGGCCCCATCGTGTTGTTTCCAACCCTGGACCTCCTAAGGAAAGCAACCCTGTCACTGGCTGGCTGGGCTCCTCCACACAGCCACTTCCATCTGTAGCCATCTTTCCACGCTAATCAAACAGATTTCTTATCCAGATTGGTATCTGTTTGCCAGACAGTGTTACAGGGCTGTCAACAAATGGACTGCAAATCAGCTTTATATTTGTTTAAACGAAGTTTCTTCTCTTGTCTTTCACACGTCTTCAGTGGATCTCAAGGTCAGCAGTTAGAGAATTTTTAAAAAAGAAAAAAAGAAGTGTTTCTTTTCCACTTTCTGTCTGCGTGTAGAAATTTATTGGGGTTTTTTTTTCAGATGCAGTTTAATGCTGGAATACTTTCAATATTATATCTGTTACAAAGCAGTATTTCCTATTCATCTTCTGAGAATTCCCTTGTACCCTTTAATGAGGAATTCAGAAGGCTTTGTATTTTGTTAAATATCTGCTAGACCAATAATGACCAGAAAATCTGCAGAATTCCTAGATATTAATCTGGCCTCTGCTGGGCTTTGCAGCGGTTGCAGAGGGATTTGTCAGAGAAAATTAGTGCTTTAGTCTGTCACATAGAGTGCTTCTGGCATCTTGGTACTCCAGAAGACAATAGACATTTTTTTCCCATTGTAGATCGAGTTCCATTCCACAAAATGCCCAGTTCATTGCAGATTTTTCTCAGGGTCTTAAGGGTGACCAGCAGTGATATTTGATTGGTGGTGGGATGGAAGAAGGTTGCTTTCTCCTTCCCTCTGTTTTTCCCTCTTACTTATATTGCCCAGATACTACAGAAGTCTTTGCAGGGTATTTACTTGGATTTCTCAGCTGTTGCCACAGCACTTTGAATCATGGTTTGTGTGACATTACTGATACGGTGGGGTATAGGAAGGAATCTAGAGAAATCTAGATGGGTCCTTTTTAATCCCTCTACACAGAACGAAATTTGTGGAGGCATTCTCCAGGAGTTCAGAAGGGAATTAGTAGGTGTATCACAATAGCACTTCATAGGCAAAAAACCATCCCAAACTTGCCATTGAAGACCACCAAGTGTTTACTGTTACTTTAACCTCGGATCCAGGTATGAAATAGGGTCTCTCTAGCACGGTCCTTGATGGCTGCCAGCTGATACCAGGCTCACCAAGGAGATCAGCTTTCAGATTCTTTGATTGATCTTTTTTGCGTACAGCTGATGAAAGGCACTGTCAGAGGGTGCTGTTCTTGGGAGCAGTTACAGTGCCTTATTCTCTTTCCATTTTCTCAGTGTCTGAAGAAGAGAAAGCACTGAAAACTGAATCTCCTGAATATCTCATTTGTCCTGATCTTCGTTTAACTGTACTATAATGAGAGGTTTAAGAATTACTTACGTCTGATCAGTCTGTTTCCTATACCTGATATTAAATACTGACACTGACTTTTGTGGAACCAGATCCAGACTGCTGTTGGTCTCCCTCAAAATGCAATAATCTAATAATGACATTAAAAAGAGAGCTATTATTTTAATTAAAATGGGATCAATTTCCTAAATACCAGGCATCCATGTACTCCACAAAGTTCTGTGACCAGTTCTATGGAGCAGAATGGATCCACATAAGCTGTGCTGCCTAAAGCTTCCTAGGCCCCAGTTATCAGTATCCAGAGACCTAACAAAGCCTATTTCCTGATGGTCATGGCCAAAGGCCGTCAGATTTGTAAAACTGGTAGAAAAATAAATATTTAGTTGCTGGCTGGGGTTAAACCATGACAGCAATGCATGGTAACATGGAAACAGGCCCTCCAAGGTAGTTAAAAATGAAAAGCAATAAACAAAATAATTTAGGATGAAAGATAATATTTTATGTAATTATTTTTATTGTTTTGGTTAAATAACCTGTCCTGTAAATTTAACAAATTCTGTATTGAACAGCCAATATATCCTTCTTATAGTCTCTAAAATTGATATAGTTATATATTCTTGTAATTATAACTCAATATCTGTTAGCTTGTTACACTGTCTTTGGACAACCCAGACAAAAATTAATAATGTCTATTTAAAACCTAATTTAATTTTCAGTGATTAAAAACTAATTAACACCAGTTCAGGCAATCTGCACATCACATTTCTTGCCATCACTTTAGTTTTCTTGGAACTGAGAAAAATAACAGCTTTTTAAATTAAATAAAACAAATGTTGCTTTGGTCTTTCCAGGCTGTTCACAGAAAATCCCGCTATCTTCATGTTTGTAATTAGTTGCAATAGTTTCAGTGAAATCACTCACTTCATATTTAAGGGGAAATGGAACGCAGAGCTGCAGGAGGAAGTAGGAAGGAGGCTATTGGGAATCTTTGCCGGGTCTGGCATAGCAGGTATTCCCACCAGCTGTGCTGCACCACTGCCATCCCATGCTCTGCAGTGGGGTCATGAGCTCCTCCTGGGCAGAGCCCAGCAGCTGGAAGACATGGACACACAAGTTCCATACTGATACTTTTTACAAGCAGAGGATTCGGTTTCTGGTTTATCTTTTCGGTTCCTTTCTTGTCTGGCTCCATTGTTTCCTACTCTCAAATACGTGTTTTATAATGACCATTTTTCTTTGATGTATGTCTCCTTCCTTCCTTCTTTTCTCTTTCTTCCTCTCTCTCAACCTCTCTGTTTTTCTGTTTAGGCTATGTGTGATTGCAACCAAGTTTCTGCTTACAGTGATTAGGTTAAACCACACCACTGCCCCACACATCAGCCCAGTTTACTGCAGAAGCTAAATTCTGATTTGAAGCATGTCTTTGATTCCAGCAAGTTTAATGTGTTTCTCGTCTGTACGAGAGGAGAGACCTGTGGCTGTCCCAGCAGCCTCCCACCCTGAAATCCCTGGGACAGCAGAGAATGTCCTGCAGAGCCCTTTCACACCAGAGAGTAACAACATGGACCTTGAGAGCAGAACTGGGCAACAGCTACCAGAGCCTCCCGAGAGAATTATCTTTTTCATTTTGTGCCATACAGATGTAACTCTTTTTTGTAGCACAGAGTTGGTACATTTTAAGCATCTGATACATTTTCTAAAGGAGTCAGCACTAATAATTGCTCTGGAAGCAAATACCTTTGGTAAAAAATCTTTCCATTCATGTGCTCTAGGAAACAGAGAAGGAAAGGGACCAGCAGACCTGATTCCTGTCACAGTTGTTTTTATCACTGCCCTGCTAAATCGTCTCTGGTAAGTTGTTTCACAGTCCTTTTCTGATCAAATTTTTGTCAGTGTAGAATAAGAATTCCCAAATGGCACAGTTTTACTTATAATACTGCTAGTAAAATTGTTTACAGAGAAGGTCTTCAGACTCAAGGGATTCATTAAGCAATAAATGTGGCTTTCACAGCTGTTGGGTATGGGCTTTTTGTCATCTGGCCATTAAACCAGATGATGAAAGGAGTTCACCAATGTGGGACTCTTTTTAGAAGTAACTTGCATTTCAGTTTGATGGTCTTCCTTGGCCATACATAGAAATAATGGCCATTCATTATATACAAATGGGTATGTTTGGAAATGTCAAGTGAATATATTTGATGTGGTTTAACTCCTGACACCAGCTAAGCCTCACGAATCTCCAGTGGGATGGGAGAGAGAATCAGAGGAGTCTCAACTTGTGGGTTGAGATAAAGTTTAATAGATAAAACAAAAGCTGTGCACACACAAAGCAAAGCAAAACAAGGAATTCATTCACCACTTCCCATGGGCAGGAAGGTGTTCAGACATCCCCAGGAAAGCAGGGCCCCATCATATGTAATGGTTACTTAGGAAAACAAACGCCATCACTCTGAATGTGTCCCTTGCCCCTTCTATCTTCTTTCCCTCTTTTTAATATGCTGGCCATGATGCCATATTGTATGGAATAACCCTTTGGTCATTTGGGGTGAGCTGTCCCAGCTATGTCCCCTACCCACTGTTTGCCCACCCCCAGCCTACTCACTGGTGGAATGAAAGGCAAAAAGGTCTTTATTCTGTGTAAGCCCAGCTCAGCAATAACAAAAACATTCCTCTATCATCAGTAGTGATTCCAGCACAAATCCAAAACACAGCCTGATACTAGATACTATGAAGAAAACCAACTCTACCCCGGCCAAAACCATCACATTCTCCACCCCTTATTCCGTACCGTATACATCATGGTCAGATCCCACATTATCCAATACATCTTCCTTAACCACCATGCCTCTTCTTATCCTTCGGTGTAATACACAGGTATCATTCCTTTAGTTTATGGATGACCCCTGTACAATGTCCATAAAATGTCTACAAATGACCACGGGGTTCATTTAGCCCATGGCTTCAGGCTCCCTGGGTTATGGTGATCACTCAGGATGGAGGAGGTGTTGTGGGTGTGTTGTGCGGAGTCACTGGGCACCAAAGTCAGCTTGGGTTGGGTCAGTGCTGCACTTGCACTGCTTCTTGTAAGGTTTCTCCTCCGTTGGCTCAGGTGGATTTGATACAGTGATTCCTATAAAAACAATTTAAAGGTATATCCATTACAAGCTCCATTCCTGGTCCCCTTGGACCACGTTATAGGGCTTAACATTGCAGTGAACACTGACTAGTAAACCACAAAAGTAAATGCCCAGTAGTTAAAAGTAGTTAATTTTCCTGTCTTTCTTTGTATCTATAATTAGGCTCTGAGGACTTTATTGCCCTCAGGCAGAGTGCCTGTTTCTCGCAGTTGCACACAGAATCACAGAACCATTTAGGTTGGAAAGGACCTTTAAGATCATCAAGTTCAACCATTAACTGAGTCTGACTGACTCCAACATGCACATTTCTTACTGTTCCCACATCCTGCACTTTCTAGTTTCTTTTCATGGCCCATTGCTTAGCAATTGATTTTACTTCACACGGTGAATTCTCCATAAATAAAAGGTTGGCAATAACACTTTAACATAAACAGTCAGTTATCGTGATTCTCTGTTTATTCACTCAATCAATAACTTACAGTTGGTAAAAAAATTCATTGACAGGAAGTTCTTGCACTCCCAACCTGAATCGTTTCCCAGCAGTTGCAAAAAGACCCTACAGCCAAGTGTTAGCAATGGAGTTTCCAGTGGTTGTCACAGCACTCTGTGTCTCTTTCTTTCTGAATTACTTCTACCTTGAAATATCAACTGGCAGACCCAATGTGAATTGGCCTGGATAGGTGTTCCTGTATTTATTTATATTGATTCCAGAGAAATCATGATTTCAAAAGCCAGCCTCTTACTAAGGCAAAACTACCACAGCAGACAATACTGGCATACCATGTACTGGGGTGTTGGCAGAGAGAAACTGCTTCAGGCTGCAGCAAGACTGCTTTTTAAGTTAATTGCTTCATCTCTGCCACTGCAGGATCATGCACATCAATTTATGCCATCATTTTGTGTTAGTTATTAGAACTGAAACCTTTTGTCACTTCGATAACTTTCACTTAATTTGAGGCATACACTATGAGTTTGAAATGCAAAGTGTATCTCTAAAAACCAGAAATTACTGTGCCTAGGAGTTAGTGGATGAGGGAGGCAAGCTATTGATGCCAAAATTCCAATGATCTATGCTTTAAATCCTTGGTGTGATCACTTGTTAATATTTAAAGTACCTCACCCAGTTTTGAAGCAATATTGCCCAATGCTAAGAATCTCAGGGAACAATGATAGAGAATGTGACTGAAAAATTGGATGAAAGATAACAAGAGAAATATCATAATAGTTTATGAGCATATGACTTTGGGGAGGAAATTTTATCTGATACTGTTAACTGACAAAAAGGTATCTGAAGCCCTGATTTTGCAAAAGCCATGTAGTCCTTCAATAGAGAAAAGAAATATAGAATATGCCTGGATTTAGAAATACAAAATGTACTTTTTAATGTTTGAAATAAGTTGTAGTGTTGAGATTCTCTATGCCTGTAAATATTTTTGCTAAGTCTCTTCAGAGACCTAAGTTCTTCCAAAAGTAGTGGGTTGAGAGAAAGAGTGGGTTTAATTGGAGTATAAGTTTTTCACATTAAATTCACATTTCACAATAAATTCTGCATTTCCTAGAAAGAAGCTTTTATATATATGATAATAGGTTCTACATATATTTTCGTTGGATGTCCTGCACCATAAAAGAAATTCTAGCACTTAAATATGTCTTATAGATAACATTTTGTCATCAGCTGAAGTGGATATGCATGTTGAAACAAATTTGATGTCCATGTCTGATGTTACTGCATCAATTCAATACCATTTCATAAGTCCTTACGGAGATCCATACGTAAAAACCTCATATATATGAATAAAAGAGTGCTGTTTAATATACATGTCTTCTCTGAATCATTACTCTACAATTTTAGGGTCTGTGTTTGCCCCCCTCTAAAAGGGAGTTTATTCTACTGAATCAAATATTATAGGAAGAAACACAAGTATGGGCTGCTAAAACAATTTGGTACCTGATTTTTCAATGAGTTTTCACAAATTGCCCATAACAACCAAGATGGTAATAGATTCTACATATATTTCAAAAGAAACCTGGGTAATACTGTGGCTTGCACTGGTTTCTGTAAATTTCAAGTTAAAAGGACCAAATTAACAATTTTTTCATCACAATGTGGAGTAGGATCAATGGTTCCTTCTCTCTCGTGCGGTCTCCACAGGTCTCAAGACATTTAGAAAAGCACAGAAACTTATGTTGTCAGTGAAAACAATGTGATTAACAGCAAGTCTGCGGAGAGCAAAATCACAGAAGTGTGGCCCTTCTTGACAACTTTCTGTATAAAGATATGTTTTAAATCAATGGAATTTGAACTTGTGCTTAGACTGAAAAAGGTCAAGATAAACAAGATATGGAACCGGCAAAGTGAACTAACAGAAATATAAAAATCTGACATTCCACATTTTGTGTTCTTGCTGAAGTCAACAAAAGAAGTGGGATTTATTTTCGTTGTATTGTACACATTTTTGCATCACCATGTCAATGTGGCTTCATTTCTAGAAGTCACTGTAATTTTTTAACCATTCCTTTACAATGGTCTGAATTATTCTAGCGAGACAAGCCTTTCTGCTTTTCTTTCGCTCTTTTTTTTTTTTTCTGTAAGATGCACTATGGGGATTCCTGCTGAATGAGTGATTATTTCCAGCTGTGTTAATAAATTTTCTGAAAAGTTGACAAGGAATTGTTTGGATGTTGTCTTTTAACTGTCCAAAAATCAATTTTGAATTTGTAAAGGAGGCGTCTTTTATTGATTGCAAAGAACTAACAATTATACTGTGAGAAACAAATCTTTATGAGGAATGGAGGAGGAGCAGCCCTGAAACATTTCTGTGATTCATTTCTTCAGAAGTTTTTTCTTAAGAAGGGCACTTCAAATGAAAATCCTTCCCTTTTTAAAAAAGTGCAAGACTTGATGCCATGTTTGGTTTTAAACTTATCCTTGTCTCTTCCCCCACAGTGAAGCCACATGGTTTGAATTAAAGAAACAAAGTACAAAGCAATAACTGTATTTTTAAAATGTTGCTCAGGAATGTGTCTATTAATGAGAATAGCTAATGTAAAGAAAGAGCTTCATGTAACAAAAAGGCTGAACTCCAAAACAATTCCTTATCCATCCAAAAAATAAACTTGTATAAACATCTGTTTACTATAGATAGTTTTATCAGCTCTGGAGAACCAAGATTTTAATATGAATTCCTGTGGTTTGCTTTTGTTTCAGGCAGTATTTATCAAAACAGACTGTTTAGAGTAATTATTTAGTCCACAGATATTTGTCTCTGCATCCAGCGAACCTCTGCAGTCTCCACTTTCAGATGTAAATTACAGACCTGAGCTACAAATCTGGTTTAGCTGATCTGATTATTCTGAGAATGGTTAGAATTTGTTCCAAAGAAAAATTTGTTCCAAAGAATTTGTTCCATTTGTTCTGGTTGTATTTGCAGTAATCTTTACTTAAGTGAGGATAACAAGGTGTCTCACCAAGCGAAAAGAGTTGTATAAATGCAGTAGAGGGATTCACAGGCAGGTAATGTCTTAATATTACCCAAATGTAATCAGTGGTAGCAAGATCAATATTTATCTTAACAATAATTATCTGAACAATTGTCTGGATCCCAAGAGAAAGTGGCAGTGGGTAAATCCCATAATCTCCACGAGGAGATGTACCTCCTAGCAAGGAAACATTCTTCAGTGTTTCATTTAGCATCAAGAGTATTGCATCAGAAAAACAAAGACTTGGGTATCAGAGTTAAAAATTTATACCTTCAAAACCTCTGCAGTACTTCTGTGCAGCACAAAAGGGAGTTTCTCCGTGCCAATTTTCCAGCAGTGAAGTTCCCTCAGGAGTTAAGCGTATGTTTTGTGTACAGTCTGTTGCTACCTAGTGCACGTAGCTAAGCTACACAGATCTCTATTTTAAGCAAATATACTGAACTCAGTAGTAAGACCAGGTACATTTGGTATTCAGTGAATCTGGTTCAATGTACAAGATAATTTGCCCTTTAAACAATAGTGTTTGAACTATTGTGTAAGTTCGAATTCATTTTCTGTTCATGAGTTTTTGAACTCACCTCCATTATGAGTGCTTAAATTAGCTACATAGTGCTGTAGGAGGTAGTTTTAACCTTTTCATTGCAAAATGAGACTGCTTTATGAAGTAATTAGAAAGAGGCAAAACTTTATGATTAGACTACTTGTCTAGATCGGGGGAGGAAAAGAAGACTTGGGTTCTTCCATCTATTCTTCTGAATCCTTAAATATCCAAACAATAAATGGGTTTCCCCAAACCCAGGTGAATGCCTAAACATCAAGAGCAGGAAGAGACACAGTGTAAATGTGTAAATATTCAATGCAAAGAGCAACACTTTCAACGCAAGGAATTAAGAGAATCCTATCCCATGCTGACACCAAAGCTGGTACCTCTTCTGCAGCTGTGTTGGCTTTTCTTCCCTGTGAACTGAACTGCTTGTAACAGTTCAGGTGCCTTTTTCCTTTAGCTATTGTGGGTTTCATGCAAGGATTAAGGCTCCGAAGCTGAATAGAAAGCCAGTCATTTAAAAGCCAGGATTGTTTTGGGAAGCTGGTCCCTAGCATGTTGCAGCTGGATCCTCTTTCCCCTCTCACACTGCAGGTCAGTTACATTCCTGCAGTACAGCTCAAAATAATTGGTAATCCTTGGCCAGACTGATGGGCTGAGAGAGAGGATAGGACAGCTGGATGAACTTCCACAGAGGAGTCAGCAATGTTAAGCTGAAGAAAGAGAAATGATAACTGTACCTGAAAAAGCTGAGAGATAAGGAGAGAAGGGAGAGAGCAATCACAAGGATTGCATTATACAGTCCATTCTGAAGGGAAGAATATGGGGAGAAAGGGAAAAAATCAAAACATAAAAAGGCCTTTAATTTTTTAAAAAAATTTGCATGTTACTTACTTGAGGTCTTCTTAGTAAGAGAAGGTCATGCAGTCAAAATTTTTAGTAGGGCCGGTTGCAATAGGAAAAAGGGTAATGGTTTTAAACCAAAAGAGGATAGATGTAGATTACATATAAGGAACGATTTTTTTATGGTGAAACACTGGCACAGGTTACTTCGAGAGGTGATGGATGCACCATTCTGGGAAATATTCAAGGTCAGGTTGGACAGAGCTCTGAGCAACCTGGTCTACTGGAAGATGCCCCTGGCTCACTTCAGGGGGTTGGGACTGCATGACATTTACAGGTGCATTCCAACCAAAACCATTGTGTGATTCTAGGAATAAGAAAGAAGTGAGGAAGCTGGAAAGTGAAGAGTCACTTGAAAAGGTAAGAGAGGGTTAAGGCAATAAGAAGAACCCAGACAGGAAATGGAAGATGAAACTCAAGGACAGAAGGACCTTTAGCTCTGGATCAATTACAGAGGTGCCTGACTTGTCAGGGGCCAGCATTTTCACTTCAGTCAGCGAGTAATATCCACCACTCTTGTAAAATCATCTGCTACAGTTATCTGCTGATAAGATGGTAGTAGAGGTGGGGAGGAGAGGCGGGGGAAAATGCTAGTTTTTGTCTGCGTTTGCATGTTCTTCAAAAGGTGGCAAAATTACCTAGGGTGTCAAATAACCCACGCGGCAGGGTATGCTTGGTGCAGGCAGGGGTTCTACAGAAGTTCAAACCATGTTTTTCCAGACGCTGCTGCTCAGACTATCTGCAGATGCCGCAAGGAAAGACTGTCTATGTTTAATGGGAAAAATACAAAGAAACCAGATGCATTTCACCAAAGCTAGGTAAACGTTCTCCTCCCATACCCCTTGACTTGTGTTGTGAAAGACAGCATTGCTAACTTGCTGGCGCAGATGTTTCCTTTCACATGTGTGTCTCCAGTGATTTTCAGTCTGACACGAAGCTGTGTAAGCAGGACCTCCTGGAATCTGTGTCACGGAGCTGACTCAGCTTGCAAACAAACACTTTTCCCTTTTCACCAACCCTGCGGAGTCAGATGGAGTTCCTGGAGGAATTCTGCAAGTTTCTTGACTCGTGCCCAGAAACACGGGTTCTGTAGGCTAGATCTGCCCTTCAGCAGTCCTGTACAACTGTTCTTTTCTGTAATTCTGCCATCTTTTCCAACCACAACATCTCTGCAAGATTTTTCAACTATTCTTGCAGTTATAACTTGGTTGGCAACATTTCATCCACTTGGATGAATAGTTTGTTGCTCTGCTGCTAATGTCTACCTTATCTAACCATTCAGTGGGTACTAAACTGACCGACAAAAATGCAGAGCTGAAAGTATAAACCCTGGTGAGGCAATCCAGTTATCAAAGACGTGCCACATGCCTGCAGTATGTGATGGTATCAGAGCTTTTCCATGAGTTCCCAGTCTTAGATGCATATTTATGTGAGCTGGATATTAGTGGCAGCTTTCCGCATCTGTCAGATGCTAATTCAGAAACAAAAAAGAGATTGTAGTTCTTCTCTAAGAGGCTGTGGGACACTGGCACAGATTCAGTGAGCTGTCTGCCCTGCTATGAAACCCTGTTGTAAGAAGGTAGGAGCAGGGTCCTGATTCACTTATGGACAAAGTTCTGCCTCAGCAGAGAATGCAAAGGCATGTGGAGATGTCTGTGGACTTATTCAACCCATGAGCGTGCACATCTCTACCACACCGCAGCAGAAGGCAGGGCAAGAGAGGTCCAAGTTCAACCCTATGTGACAAAGAGGAACTAAAGGTCAGTATTGCTTTTAATAAAGACAGTGAACACCTGTCCAGATAAAATCAGTGTTAAAGGGTAGCAGGCCCAGGATGCTTTTCATCTGTAGGTCTCGGAGCACTTCACAGAAGTAAGCACTGCAATTCTGAGCACAGAGCTATGAGTAATAAAGCCTTTTCACAGACATATTTCTTGCAGATCTTTGTTAAAGTCACTTCTCTCCACATGGCGTCAGTTTAAGATTTACATGCAAAGTACAAGAAGAAGGGGAGGCGGCTGCCTGTTGTTGTTACCAATCCAGTGCTGACTGCCTCTGCACTTTGCAGTGTGTGGTTTGAGCTGCAGTCGTGCAGCTCTCCCGTAATCACCACAATTTCCTGTTGCACTCATATGAAAAGACAATGTTCCTGAGGAAGTTATGAAGACAGCAAGTAAGTCGCTGCCCTAATTTCTGTGTGTTTGGTTAAGAGTGCTTTTTTAATTATGCTGGTTAGAGCTTATTTACAGTGCTTCTCAAACACTTGGAGGGATGAGAAGCTTGTGCTTCCAGAGAACATATGGGCAAAACTGTGTATTCTGCAGTCCCCTCAGCATGTTGCTCAGAAACAGCTGCAGAAGATTCAAGGCAGCTCTTTTTTTACTGGTGCTGAAGCTGTGAGGGAAGTGACTTAAATATTGAGTTGCAAGATGCTGCTGCAGCTGTGATGTCAGATGAGAAAATGTAACTATTAGTAAATCGGTTGTATGACTGTAAATGTTTCTTAAAGGCAGTAACTGAAAAAGCAATTTCATGTGTTCAAGCCAGGACTATTTTTTAAAGGGCTGAATTATTTATGCCTTCAGATGGACTCTCCCGACAGTTGTGAAGTGCATGCTAGAGAGCTCCCTTGCAGTTCACAAGACAAGGTTCTCAATAGGAAGGATGTCTGTACCTTTTTGCTGATAGCCATGGCTTCCTGCCTTTGTTTGGGGAGATGCAGTGGAGGGGAGCAGCAAATTTGCTGTCTGTCTGATGAGCAGATAACCTGCACAACTTGCAGCAGGGATCAGGCGACTGGTTTGACTTTGCCTGCCCTCTCTGTCACGACAGCAGTTGTCTTGCTGGTTACAGCTCCCATGTGGACAGAGGGCTGGATACAGCTCTCAAGCACGGGGATTATCCAGAGAGAGTATTAGGTGCTATCCTTTTTTTCTGGGCACACAGGAAATGTTGTGGGAAAAGCTGAGTTGCTAGGCAGTTGTTTTGCTGGTAATGCGGGAACTAAGCCAACGCAGAGCAAGCCACAGAGGGGCCGTTCTTTTCAGGCCACAGAAGAGCAGAGCTTCAGCGTGTTCTTTGCACTCCAAGTTTTCCTCTTTGTCTGAACGTCTGGAAGCCCTTGATGCCATGTACCACGGCTTTTAAAACTGACAAATCAATTGTGGCACTCTTCTTTCCACTCACCCAAAAAGTTTTAATTTCTTTAACGTGTCTCTGATCAGTTTTTAAGTTTCAGTTTACTCAAGCAAATCTTCTGTTGTTACTTCTAGAAAAAGTGAGATTTAGAAAAGGAAAGAAAGCCATTAACTTGAAAAGTGGCAAATGCAAAAAAAAAAAAAAAAAGGAGAGTAAAAATTATTATGATTTAGTGTGTGAAATGAATAATAGAGAAAATAAATTCTTTAGCTGTATGTTTATCAGTGATACTTCGGGTTTTTTTGCAGCATCACTTTAAGGATTCATCTGCTTAAAGTTAAGTAGAGTCAAATACTCCCCTAAACACACTAATTTAAATCACGAAGTGACATGTGAAGGCCCAAGACAATCCCTGTAGTTTATGTGAAGAATTGCAAAATCCAGAGACTTATAATGGTAGCCTTAGTAATAGGGACCAATTTCCATTTCTGAGATTAAGTAGAGAGAAATGTACAGCCCTTGGACATCACACTGTATTTCAGTGAACTGTGTGAGTTAGGTACTTCAACTGCAGGATTAGGAATACAATGCCAGGCAGTGGGAAGCCAGAAAGCTGCTCTCCAGGAGAGTCACAGACACTGTATGGACAGTCTGATGCAAAGAAGAGAGAGGGTGTTTTTTAATGCCACTATTCATCTTGTCTCCCCTGTCTCCTGTGAGTCTCCAAAAGGCTTCGTGTCAGAGAAACTGCTATTAGATTTGGTGCTCGTGGGCATCACCACTGACAGTGCCAGCAGGGTCTCACGGTCAGACAAGTGTGGAGAACAGGATCTTGCACTCTGAGTCACCTTCCTGCTGCCTGGTGGCAAATTTTGTATTAAAGGATTATTGTAGCTTAGCGTTGGCGATGCCAGCCCAAATCTCTGTCAGTGCCAAGCCTGGCAGTGGTGTGAATGGTTTGCCATGAATGCTCAGGAGAAGGATAAGTTTTGTGCAAAAGGGAGCTGTCATTCCTGCTGCCTTTAATGCACAAGCTTTTTGGCGGCCTGAGAAACGAGAAGCTGGGTGTCATCTTTCACCATTACTATATGCAACTTCCTTCATTTGCTTTGATGTGCTTCAGTCAATATTTCCTAAGCAGTGGCTAAGAACATTATGGCATCTTTTCAGATCATGTTTGTTAGTTTCAATTTTTGCTGGCACAGTAGCTGAATATAAAACCTTATTTTCTTCACACAAGAATTCAATTTCTTTCTTACTTCACTTCATAAATAAGTCAATGTATGGAATTGTATTACAGAAGCCCTACTAAATAATAAATAATGCATTTGGTCTGCCACGTGATTCTGTGCTTGTCTCTTTGCCCAGTGCTCCTCCAATTCACAAAATGGGTTTTGTATCATAGTGCATGTAAATTTAGATTCTTTGCTGTACCTTTCTTAAAACTCATGCCTACTATGACCTAGATGCTTCTGCTAAGAGTTTATACAGAGCAGTATCATACAGATGGGCACTGAAACAGAGAAGTGGTCACAGCACCAGCCTGACAGAGTTCAAGAAACATTTGGACAACACTCTCAGGCACATGGTGTGACTCTTGGGGTGTCCTGTGCAGGGCCAGGAGTTGGATTTGATGATCCCAATGGGTCACTTCCATCTCAGCTTATTCTATGGTTCTACGATTCTAAGTCCATGTAACACCTGTAAAAAAGAAAGTTTCACTGTCAGTGAACTTAGCATTTGTGAACAGTGTTGAGCAAGCAGAGAAGAGGATTAACAAAAAAAGGATAGAAAGAGTGGCATGTGTTGCAATTTAATTCCACCTATAAATGACTGGAATAGATCTGTTAAATCTTGCAGCTCTCCCTGGACCCTGTAACAAAAGTTGCTCTAATAATCTAGTGTTTGCCTTTAATCAAAAATGTAGCTACCAAAGCTTTTAAAGAGAAGATATTTTCCAATGTGAATCATCAGTACCTAAATTGGGGCTGGACTAAACAATGCTTTTATCATCCTCCGAGTCATTTCAGGCATTGGTCTTGCCTCCATCTCCTGCTCAACAGCCTGCCAGGAGGCAGAGGATCTTATCCAAAGACTACTGCATCTTCTGCTGACTCTGATGGAAATACAATAGCTTTATCTTTAAAATACTGCTGAGTTGTGTGGCAGGATAGCATTTGTTAAAATACTCCTCTGGCTTATTTAATTAACTTGTATCACTTAGTGTCATCATAGTTTTAATTTTTCCATCTGCTGCCCTTAGATTTATGGGCAGCAGCATGGTGTCCCTTCTGAAGGAATTCCTTGGAACAGTTTGTGCAGTGATGTCTTGTGAGGAACAAGGACACAGAGTGTTAAAATCTTGTTAGTCCTCGCATAAGCTGAAGTGTCTTCTGAGAGGTTTTTAAAAGCAATAAATTGCCCATAAAGCAGATCGGTAGGAGGAGCACACACTGGATGAAATGCACAGGGAGAAAAGGTTGCACAATAAAGACCTCGGTGAAGTGCTAAGAATTAAGTGGAAGTAGCTACCTTCCTCTTAAGCTTCTCACTTTTATAACTCCCTCTTCAAGCAGAGCTGTAGTTTTTCCCACTTTGTCCATCACCATCTACATTCAGAGCTGCTTGCTGGTTGTCTGTGCCAGAAACATCCCTTTCAAATGCTGATGACGCATTTCTGCTCTCCTTTCCTCCTCTGCACACACACGTATGTTACACAAACACCCTACAGTCATATTCTGGTGAATCCTCCAAGATAAAAATAACAGGAGCTACCCAGGGGAAGGGATGAAGTAAATGGCTCCAAGGATTGGAGCCTAAAGTTCCAAACAACAATAAGAATTTAAAAAGTGATGCTATAGGGAAGTAAGGACACTTTACAAAAGGAGAAACTCAGCCTTCATTTCTGACTGGTTTTCAAAGCAATAATGGTTTTCTTCCCTCCCTCTTCCCAGCACATTAGCATGTATTTCCCCCAAAATAGCAAATTATGATGACTAGAGTACAGAGAGAGAGCCAAAGGATTTACTAATATATATTCTATGCATACCAGTGGTGGTTATATCATAGAGAAAAAATGCCTGGGATGTTTTTTCCCAGTTTTTATAGCAGTAACCAACAGAGGTCAGGGCATTTCCTAAAGATTTAGTAACTGTTTGGAGTTAATATCCTTCACCTTTATTATGGACCACCATTTGCTCCCATCTAGCCATTAATCTGCTGGAAACACTCTGCACAACAGTCACCATTTCCTGTGGAATAGCAGCACAAATCAGTACAAATGGTGTTTGGAGAGCTATCCTGTACCTAAAATGCACGTCACGTGCAAGAATAAGGGAAGGAAACAAAAGCCTCCTGGACACAGGACCAGTCTGATTTTCGTGGGACACAACCCTGTCCTTCTGCTGGACATTCAGGGAAATAGGTTGACCTTTTCTGACCCCCTTTTACACAGTAGCCTCCTCACTCAGAACCAGCTTCCAGCAGGAAACATTGCCTGACACGGCAGCACCTCAAGATGTTATGGGGTAGACAAGGCGGCTTTGCTGTTACCATTGACATTTTCTGCATTTTTTGCCCCACTCAGGTACCAGCTGTTACAATAAGTTAGCTAAATGTGTCATCATTGATGAATGTTGTTTTTCTTGCTTGCAGTTTGTTCAGTCAAAATTATGAACCAAATCCCTCCCTTATCCCCGAAAAGTTACAGGCAGAGAGTAAGGAAGCGTAAGGAAGACAGTCTCAGGCAAAGCACAGATGGAGTCTGACAGAGGAGAGCCATGGAAACGACATAAATATAGGCAGAATTGTTTATAAATATTTCCCTTTTTTGGGTATGGGTGTGAGCAATTGCATTATTTGGAGACTTCTTTCATAACATTTTTTATACCTGGCCCTCTTAGGGAAGTGTTGCAGTGGGCTAACGTGATTTAGCTGCTGGCAGCAACCAAAATAGCTCTCCTAATGTTGCCAGCTGACTTTTTAGCCAGTCCTGTCCCATCACTCAAGTGGCTGCAATTGGAGCTTTCAGCACATGATTCAAAGCTGGTGTGATGAGGAGGGTGTTAGTTTCAAATAACAGAATTTGGTTTTATTGTAATTTACAGAACAGAGCATTATAAAAGGTTAAGCGCAAAAACTGTCATAAAAGAGCTCTGTTTTCAGGCTGAGGTGCCTTTACTCCTGCAGAGGCTTTGATCCTGTAAAAGTGCATCTTTCCATCTTATGTAAACTGTTTGGCACCTTTCAAAATGATGCTGTCCACACTCATTAATTCAGTTTTCCAAAGCTTCTAGGGGCAGAGCTGGAGGGGAGCAGAGGAGGCCATCAGTTCAGAGGTCCCATAGCAAGAACAGCTTATCTGAGCAAACACCCAAGCAAGGCAGATGGTGAGAAGGTGAAGGCATGACCCCAGAAGAGGACATCCAAGTAGAGTGAGGAGGAAGCTGCAAAGAGAATGTGATTAACCACAGAGGGGCAGGGAATGGGGAAAAAACAGCCAGGCTCATGAGAAACTGAGCAGAAAAAAATATAATCAAAGAGTTAGTTTCAAAAAACCCCATGAAATATGTGCCCAAATGATAGAACTTCTGGTATGTGCCTGAATATTTAGAGCAGTTACTTCTTACAGTTTTGAATAAATATTTCTGAAACACAATAGTACAATTTTGCTATTATTATCTTATTATTTAAAAGGCTTTTGTTTAGTTCTTCTGGACAGAATCCAAATAAGATTAGTAACGTGTATTTAAATCCTTTGTTTTGGAAATTATCTTACACGTGTGAAAGGAACACATCTCTGGTGAGCAGTATTGCTGGAGATGGTGAGGAAGAGTAACCCTGTGTTGGTATTCCTGCTGGCACTACTCCACAGGCCCCAGCCAGGAGACTGAGATTATACAGACACGGGGTGTCAGAAAGAGTAGAAAGAGTCTGCTTTGGAGAGGGGCTTTTATTCTCCTTTCATTCCCTGCTTTTAAGCCTAGGAAGCAGAGCAGATGCCATAAGGGCCACGCTTCCTGCATCAGGACTCATTGCCTGGCACTGGCATCTGGAGAGGCACATATCCCAGGCTGGAGGCCAAGTGATGTGCAATACCTCCATGGGGTTCTGTGACTTAGTGTGGGGCACCCACCTGACCCTCCTCGCACAGGGCCAGGAACCAGTGAGAGCCCATGGCTGTGGTTTGGGGAGACAGGGAAAAATTGTATATTATGAGTTAGAATATGGCAGAAAATAGTATTATGAAAACTTCAAGCAGCATGCTCTAACATGGCAATATGTTCTGAGACTGTCCTGGCTGGACACACTATCTGTGAGTCCAGCCAGCACAAGTGTCCATTCAGACTCTTCTTGGGTTTAACTGGTCATTTCCTGGAATTTCACATTAGTTACATCAGGAGGAAAAAGCTTTTGACAAGCCTTAAATCAAAGATAATTAAACCCTCTAAACTGGAAATTCTTTTATTTGTTTAACTGTGATGATCATAGGGCAGTTCAGTGGAAAGTCCAGAGGCATGCAGGAAACAGGCTGCTCTGCTGGGCCAGGCTGGGGCCATCACTGGGCTGCAGTAAACCCTGAAGAAGCAGAGAAGTGAGTGACCAAACCAGAGAACGGGGCTGGACACCTGAGCCATGG
The DNA here is from genome assembly GCA_013397755.1 of Cnemophilus loriae. Lineage (NCBI taxonomy): Eukaryota > Metazoa > Chordata > Aves > Passeriformes > Corvidae > Cnemophilus > Cnemophilus loriae. The sequence continues at coordinate 4,889,076 of VZTF01001716.1, forward strand.
GGCAGGACACTGAGCTTTGGTGCAGGGAAGAGCCAAGGGAGAAGCTGGGTGGGAGAAGAACTGAGTGCTGGTCCTCGTGTGGATTACTGGAGTACAAGGCCCTCCTCTCCTGTTGCTACCTCAACCTATTAATGCTTCTGGTTTTATTTTTGCTGTAGCACAAAAGGAAACATGGGGTTCACCAATTCATATGATTTCTAATTTAGGTGGTACATTAATGCATGTAACGAATAAGTGGATACTTAGCCAGGATGTGAATATATAGTTCATTAGCTACTTTGAACTATATTCTTCATGGGTGTCCTTAGTATACAATATATATTACAGTAACTTACTCTGCTTTCCCAGTGACCGTGCAAAAGCCTTGTGCAGATGAGTTTGTGGGCTGCAAATTCACACTCTGGCTACTACACACTAAGTTACTCACTGCAGACAGACCCCAACTAAAAGCATCCACACTTCTCTGCATAGATGAAGTTAATTTGCTTGAGCTTGTAGTTCCTCTATGATCAGGCATCAGCTGCAGTGGGTAGCTCTAAGTGGTTTCAAAATAGAAGCAGAAAAATAACAATGACTAATTGGAATGGAATCAATTTCCATTGGTGGTCTTGGCAATGTTAGGTTTATGGTTGTAGTTGAAGATCGTAAAGGTCTTTTCCAACCTAAATGATTCTGTGGTTCTGAATTGGTTGTGTCATTGTGGGTGTCCTGTTAGATGAGCTTTGGCAGCTCTTAAGTGGAGACACACAAAAGCCAAGTTCCAAGTCTTTCTTAACTCACATTCAGGACACCTGTCACATGTGAGATACAATTCTTCCACCAATGTTCAAAGCAGTATTTTGTGTTTTGGCTGGAGGAACCTGCCATTCATGTTTCCTAAGCCCTTCTTGCTTCTTGTGTGTCAGGGAATTTTGGCTCACATTGCCAGGACTTGAAGAAGTAACTGTGAGGCCGGGATAGGAGGCATCTTTCTTCAGCCTATTCTTTGTTTGGCTCAAGCTCCTGGATTTGGAGGACTTGCAGAGCTAGAGAGCCCAGAAAGCTTCTGTGGAGACAACCAGTCCCTCCTTCCTCAATCTTATGGAGAGCCATTGCTTGGAGGCAGTATCCAGGGAGAGGGTTTTAGTGGGATGAGCAAGCACACAAAGCAGTTGCCTGTACTGAACATAGAAGGAAAATAAAGATTAACTAGTTGAAATTAATCACGGTTATAAAGGCAGAGATAATTAACTCTGTGTTTAATTAGGAGATCATATCTGTGAAAAAGGAGGTTTCATGTGTTAATAGTTTCCTGCAGTGCATAAATGCTGACCAAATTAAATAGCTTGGTGAAAGTAAATGTTGAGGTGAAGGGGTAAAAACACACAGTATGTAATGCACATGGGCTTGTGGTAGCAGGAATTTCTTTTGCCATAAAAAAAGATTGAAAGGGCTTGTGATTCATGCTGTGTAGGGCTGGGAGTGGGACTCAATGATCTCTGAGGATCCCTTCCAACGGAGCTTGTTCTGTGATTCTGATGAGTCCAACTTGATCAGTAGCATGAATGGAAGTGTAACACAGAGAGTAATTCCTTTTCCATGTAGCCAAAAGAACTTCCCAAGTTCAAAATATGTTCCATGCAGATTGAAAAATTGCCTCCAATAACTGACCAGAAAGAAGAGAGTCAGAATGTACAGTATGTATTTACATGTATGAATTAATGATCTTTCTGGTCTCCACTCTCTATATTTGTGTTGCAAACCTTGTGCTGTGCAACCTCTACTTGAATGCACCACCACAGTGCAATTACACTGATACTGCAAAACTCCACATCAGAACTGCTCCCAGTTGTGGATGAGTTGTGCAGGTGTGGTGTCAAAAATAAGCCAGGTTTCAGGGCCCATCTATCCTGTTAGGAATATTTGGTGGGTCTAACATCACCTAGGGAAGCTATGAGATGGATTCAATGCTCCATGACAGAGACTATGGAGAGTGCTTTCCAGAGGGAAAACATCTGGGGTAGTGCAAAGCAATAAAATTCCAGAGGTAGTATTGATAGTATTGTCTCAGGTAGATCTCAAGGGCTTGATCTTGGTTTAGAGTTTGGGGTTTGTCTTACTCTATTCCTACTTTTTTACTACTAAGAGAAAGATATTGCCCTGGACTGGCTATTATTTCACAGTCCCCAGGTCAGCACACTGAGCTCCTGGCAAGACTGTAGACTAGTTTCCTGAGAAGCGCTAGAAGCTGTATTCTTCAGGACATTTCAGAGGATGCTGAAGAAAATAATGTTAAATTAAAAAAAAAAATCATGATATTTTGCAAGGGATTAACTACGTCACCAAGTAAGCTGCTTCTAGATGTACATTTTGTGTTTCTTTTAGCCAAAGAACAGGATCAGAAAATAAAATAATATTATAGGGCTTTCAAAAAAAGGAAGCATTTTTTTTTTTAAGTTCCAGCAGTATTGAAGAAGATTGAAGAAGGAGAAACTGTAATTGTTGCCATCATTGTTTTTTAACTGAAGTCACATTGTATCTAGCAAGATGCTTATGTAACACTGTCTAAAATGCCTTTGTACTCAGAAAAGGTCATAAGTAAATGACTTCGAAGCTTAATCAGTGGAAGTACGGGACAATTTCTGAATTTCATTATAAATCTAGTTTAAATCCAGTGAGGTCATCAGAGTTACTTGGGATTTACAGTAGTGTAAGTGTGTGCAGAATATGGCTCCATGATTTTAAATGCTTTGTTTCCACTGTGCAGATATTATACACTTGTCAGCAACTTGCTCAGAATACATTTTAAAGAAGAGACTCAGCATGCAAACCCATAAAATACTAGCTATAGGGCAAAAAGTAAAAATTTTAACAAAATATTTTCTAGTGTTTCTACAACAGTGTATAAAACTAGTGAATGTTTCATGTAGGGATTAAAGTAAATAGTTTTGTATGTAGGACATTTTAGAATAGGATGTAAGAGTACATACTTGTTCTCTTTATAGTTGTGGTTATCTTCTTGATCCATTATATATTTTTGTGATCTGCAGAGAAAGCCATAAATCATTCAAAGGGGGAGCAGCTCTCCACAGGAGCCTGGTTTGTTAAGATTCTTTTGAGCTAGTTTAGATCCCTGGGTTTGCTGCCTTGGGGTTTTTGGGCAACTGGATAACAGAGAGCACTTTCACCACCTCAGATCACACAGAAGAACTGGCAGGGTCCTTTGCTTCAGGATATAAATGTGCCATCGATGATGCTGGGGAAGCAAAGGCAGCAGGAGGAGACAACTTTCAGCACAAGTGTCTGTTCCTTTTCTGAATCAGCTGAGAATGAAATTTGACTTGAGGTGTAAAATCCAGCACTTCTGTATAATTGCTTATGAAGAACACAGTAAAAGGTGAGAACTGAACAAAGAATAAAAATCATAGACTCACAGAAATCACATTTGGCTTTCCAAGACATATGCAGGTCTGTGTCAAAACTTTCACAGAAGTCTCAGGATTTAGATCCTAAGCCTGTTTTTTTTTCAGTACTAAGAGGAATGATGTAAAATATAGAAAAGGAGAAAGAAACCAGAAAGTTTGCAATAAACTGGTAGCCCATGTAAAACAACACCCCTTTCTTGGGATTCCTGCATGGCTTTCTCTAGATTAGACCGATAGAGGCTTACCACTACTGAGCAGACTGCAGCTCCTGCCTTTCTGCACTTCCTGCACTGGGGCGCCTTACTGATTCATGTACAAAAAATGCTCCAAACCTGGCCCTGGAAGTAAAAAATAAAATGTCAGGAAGGTTTTGTTCAGTGCTTTTATTTTGAGAGATGCTGTGCAAAATTCAAAGGGGTGGTTTTTCCTGTTTATTTTCTAATGATGAACTTTGCAGTGTGCAAATATGGGAGGTGCAAATATATGAGGTAATTTTTCCTGCAGAAACTTCATGGAACACACAGATAAAACAGTACAGGAGTATTTAGGAGTGTTATTTAAAGGTAAAGAGTTGAACAACACAAGGGACTGTTAAATTCATTGCCAAACACAACAGCTTTTGGGCGTACTACAGAAAAATAATCCTAAAGGATTTTGGTGAAATATCTTTTGTTTGTATGTTTTGCTATCTCACTACAAATAAAAAAAAAATTCTCTTACTCCTGGCAGAATTTAGTGTGACAATCACTTTTTGAGCCAAGCCAGTTTGGAAGACGAGGTGCAGCTGTGCAGTCTAAGGAGGCAAGAACACTGTTCCCAGGCATTTCCTGGCCCAGGAGCAGGATGACTCCCATCAAAAAGCCCGCTGCTCTGAGGGTAAAGCTTCTCCCTCTTTTGGCTGGAGACTTTTCTACACCACAGTGGCTCTGCCAGGCTGCAGGAGCAGTGCTGGGGTGCTTCCTGGCAGGCCTCTCCAGCAGGAGATCATTTGATGCACTGGCATCGAGGTTTTCCACAGCAAGATGTCCATTTTGCTTTCAAGTTCAGCAAAGAAGCAATTGAGGAGGCAGCCTGGCTCAGAGCTGACTTTACTCATGATGCGGTTCTCTGCCTGCTGGCTCAGTCTGCTGCCAGGCCACCCACGCTCCAGTGGGCATCCAGGTAGCACAGGGGGCAACTCTTCCCCTGGAACATGAGTCTGGGAGGCAGCTGTGGGGAAGCTTTGGGTCCAGGGACTTTGCCAGGAGCCAGGCTCCCCAGCCTGTGCAGCTCAGGGAACAGGTTATCTGTTAGGACACCCAGGCATCCACCTATCTCAACTGAGAACAAGGACACATCCAAACTGATCCTGATTTATCTTCTTCAGCCAAAAAAAACCCAACATGAGAAAGTGTTATCCCACTGATGCTAGGCATCAATAAGGGCACTAATAATGCAAATCTAGGAATGGGGGGTTGAACATTTATCCCTCTCTTCTCTAAGATTAGTCTAGTCCTCCTACGCATGAAGCACTTTCTATCAGTTACTTGATAAGCCATCATTATGAATTACCGAGCGATTTGTTGATTTGGCATGTATGCAGCGATTCCTCTGGTAAAGCAAGCCAAGAGAATTCATTTTTGACAGGAAGTTTCTGAATAACTAGAGATGGAGTGCCATTAGAGATGTATTCAGATGTATTTCCTTGTGAAATGGGCAGATACATTTTTAAAACTCTTATTTTACTAGGCTTAATACTGTGTTGTCAATGCTGACACAGCTTATGGAAATCAGTTTAAATTAAATCTGAGAGATTTGTTGATAGTAATTCTTTGTTTTAATTACAAGGATGTCAATCTACATAAGTATATGAAATTACTGAAAACAAGATAAAGCATAAGAGCATCAGACTCTTGGGCTGTGTCTGCAAGTTCTGGTGGCAGAGATGGGTATAGTGTGAAAAACATGACCAGAGCAGCTGGTTTCCATCAAATAGCATCATGATGGCATAAAGGAAGGTGCACTGGGCCTTGCTGGCTTTATCTTTTATGCTCTGCAGCTCAGCTGATGTAATTTTCTCTGATGGCTCTCTCTCCTCTCTGCAGTGTCCTGGGGAGCTGCACGGCAGTTGCCCATTCACGCTGCACTTGATGGATAGCAAAGTGAACAGGAGCGCACCTTCCAAAAAGGCAGCAGTGCTGGCTTCCCATTAATATTCCTGTGTATCCTTTCAGGGAGTTCTAGAGGTAAAAATCACCAAGTGTGGAATCTGCTACCTATTAGGGAGTTATTACTTTACAGATGTGGCAATGTTGATGTAAGGCCTTGTGATACCACAGGCTTTGCAAAATAATGCCATCTGTCCACTGGAAATCAGGCTAAGATTAAACACACATCTCTCTTTATAGACCAGTGACTATGTGTCAAGGGCAACATCTTTCGTTCACTGACCTGTAATGTGATTTGTAAATGCATTTGTCTCGTTTTATGTTCATATGTGTCCTTTGTGGGTTTTTTTAGTATCCTATACATGCAAATATGCTTCATGAAGCAAGCACCTTGATTAGATTGGGGCTTGTGTAAATATTTTATTTATCTTAAATTACTTCTTTCAAATAACCACATTTTCTTGCTTATCCAAGATATACACTTGCCAAGTGCCTCACACTCTGTTGCTCTGGTGCCAAATTGCTACAGCTTTAACTCTCCCACAGAAACATTTGTGTGCAGAATTGGTTTTGTGCATGTTTTAAAACTGCATCGTGTGGTAAACACACTGTTCAGTGACTACTAGAATTTATTTAGCAAAAATGTGTGAAAAAATGTAAATATTAAATGATTATATATCATTTAAGAGCCAAAGCTATACCTCATCATGATTTACCAGAAAAATTTTGTCTAACAAAAAGTCCATACGTAATGGTATTTCTAATAATGACATAAAGGAAAGAGAGAAACTTTTATACTTTCTTAACATAAATTAAAATAGCAATTTCTGAAAGTCAAATCCTTGATCGCTTCTGCTTAAGCTTAGTCTTCTTTAAGAACTGCAAAAAATTGTCACTAAATTCCTCCCTCTCCTTCCCTGAGTTCTTGAAACTCTGAAGGAAGCAGGTTTTAGATAAGTTGTTAAATCATTTTTCCGTAGCCAAATAATTATCTTTTGTTTAGAATCTGTAAACAACTGAAATGTGGGTTCTTTTTTAGTCTATGTTGCCAGCATGAAGTTAAATACAGCTGCTGCAAGTAACATTTAAAATGTATGGTACTGCAAAAAGAGCAACTTTGAGTGTCACCTTGGCTGGCTGGATATATTCCCTATTTTTCAATATGAATAAAATGAGAAAATGCAGGGCATAAATGCTCAATATGTTTTTTAGACAGCAGCTTTCAGTCTAATTGCATGAAGAATTATATGCAAAAGATCATTACACAACACATCAGTCAGAAGAGTGTCATCCTGATGGCATTGCTAGGGGCAGGGAGATTGCAATAACCATCTTGTGCCTTGTCTAAGCTCTTCCTTTTTATTTGGCTCTGGCTTGAAAGACATACAAATTCTCATATACATAATAGATTAGCAATGCAGTGTATTACATGCTTTTGTGAGTAACTCAGGTTAGTTTTAATTTACATAGGTTCTGTGGCTTATTCTGTACATCCTACAAAGCCACCACAAGGAAAAAAGCTGTGGACCCCTGCGCACGCGTCAGATCCAGAGGGAGTCTGTGGCAGGCAGAGCTTGGAGCTGGCTCCAGTCCCGTCGCGGTGCCAGCCTGTGCACACAGTGGCCAGGCACGCATACAGCCTTTGGGATGTGACCCAGGCTGTGAATTACTTTTTAAAAGGTTGCATGGTGGGAATTGTCTTCAGCTGGGAAAGAGTTTGGTGTCTCAGCTGGGGACACTCATCCAGATAGACAGAAAAGCATTCTCAGGTGAAGTAGGTAAGTGATATAAACCTGGTGAAGAGTAAGTGAATGCAAAGCCTTAGAGTCATACCTGTACAAACAGCTTGTGTTGTCTCCTGGGGATCCAGTCAGACATAGACCATGGATATAATTCTCAAGTGAAGTTATAAAAAATTGGGGAACTTCTGGTTCAGATGACACTATACCTTCCATCCAGCTGACTGTGTCTTCTTGCTGCAGGCTATAAAGCTGCATCTAAATACAAATTAGTCAGAGCAATTAGATTTTTCCCAGACAACCCGAAAACAAGCATCCCAATTTACTTTCCTATGAGGAAAACTGCACGTTTCCCAGAAAAACCCCAGCTGGGTTGCTGGAACTCTGCTGTCAGGAAGGTTTTCATTGGTGTGCACTGAAAATCTGGAGCCTGTCGTGCTCAATGCCCATACTCTGTTTTATAGCAGGATTTTTCTTTCTTCAGGCAGAGCTGGGAACACTGACATTCACCCAGCGTGTTTCCTCTATGCTGAATTCCTCTATGTTGAATGACTAACAAGAGACCAAGGAACACTCTGTAGATATCTTTTCATTGCTAATGCTCAGATTTTCCATTCATTGCCAAGACACAGCATCCATTTCCAGCAGTAAATGTTATGCACACAAAAGCTCTGCTGTCGGTGTGAAAACCTAGCTTAAATAAAGGAGGAGGCTTAAAAGATCAGAGCATATCCTCTGTGTGCAAAACTGTACAGTCCAAGGTATGTTTCAAACTCCCAGTTTGAAATAGATTGATTAGACTGGGTTGTGTCCTAAGGCTTCATTATCTGCCTGCTTCAAATGTAATCTTTTTTTAAAATTTGAATCATCTTTACATGTTGAGGCACTAAAACTGATTAGGGTCCTTACTTGGCCAAAAGAAGGCAGCATTTGTAGGAAGGTTTGCAGACTACAGACCTGACTGCATGGTCATCACCTGGATGAACAGTGTTTGCAGGAATGTTAAGAGATACTGGAGATGCTTGTTCTTAGCTAGGAGAAGACAGCATTCCAGAGGTTGTGTTTAAGCAAGCAGGAGATATGAGGGATGGCAACAGAAGATGGTATAGAACAAAGGAAAGCAGAGCCAGCAAAGTCTCAGTGCAAGGCAACGTGAAAAACAAATGCCAGGGAACATGTTTGAAGTCAGTCACTGAACCAAGAGTAAGATCCAAATCAAAATCTAAATTTGCCTTGTAGATTGACCTTCAATGCATAGCCTATAAATTGATTTCAAAGTGGTCTAATTCCTCAGTGCAGAAGTGTTCCATGTGTATGAGACTATTTCCCCAGCTTTATATAGTAAGGGACAGATAAAATCTGATTTGAAAATAATATAGCGTGCAGTGAATAAATTATATGCTCCGGCATTCGGTGGTGTTTGTGAGATATAATTCTATTTCTAGTGCAGTGTAGGCTTAAATAGCCAAATGGTGTTTATAGGAGATGGGCTGCTGCATTCCTTTTCAGTTTGCTAATATGCACTAGTCTGCTGAAGTAAACCAGCCCTGCACCGAATAAACACATGGGACTCTCTTCATCTGTGGGATGATGTGAATAAACCATCATATCTTCACTGGAGATCTATGCATCATATCTTAAATTGTGAAAAAAAAAAATCAATTTAAACTGACTATGCTAATTGCACGCACTTTCAGTCTGTATGCCGTAGCTTGCTGAGTTGAAACTTGAACTAAAAATAATCTGTAGCTGGAAAAACTTTGTGATGGACACTGTAAAATTCCAGCAAGAGGGTTGAGAAGTGCAGTTTGTTTTTGTAAAGACTTTAGGATCTTTGTTTTAAGTGTGTTTAAACCATAAATGCTATTAAGTGTTTATTTTACTGCTGTTCAGCACTTTCTGGGTTGCATTAGGAAATGGGGACACGTCACTTAGACTTGATTACCATGGAAAACTTTATTTTGTACAGTCCTCCAGGCAGAGCACAGAAACATGAGTTCTTCTGTGCTGGTGAATATGTTACAGAAGGGGGGCTACCATGCTGTGTAGTGCCACCACCAAGCAGTAAAGAGGTAGGGAAAATATAATCTTTTATGACTGAGCAGACAAGACTCAGTCACTGGGAAAAAAAAGCTAAGACAATGGAGCAAATGTTTATGATTCTTCCTCTTCAATGTAATTTTGACTGCTATAAAGTGATTCTAAATCCAAAGCAGTTTGGGAGATTGTGATAAAGATTTGCTTTCAGTTTTACAGTGGTTCTCTTTCTCTACAGTGACCTGAACAATCCCCCAAAACCAATGTCTGAACTTGTGTAGCTGCAGTTATTGCAGTTTTAGGAGGCATCACGCTTTATTCAGAATCCTGCTTTCAGTCTCCAAAAATTCATATTCTGTCTGGATAAGGAAGGTGCTGAGCCAAAGCCCTTGATCCTTTCTTCTTGGCTCTTGCTAAGGTAGTGGCTCAGTGTAAAGCTTCACCCAGTTCTGCTCAAGCAGCTCCCCCCTACCCTTTTACTGAGAATCATTTTAGCTGAGATTGTTGGTGTGATCAGCTAATTAAGCCAGACAGAAGCAAGCAGAAAGCCAAGGCATGATTTTTCACTTGCAGCATCTAGGTCTTGAGAAGGAAATCGTTAACATGTGGTTGCTATCTTGCCACTTGGAAATGCATAGCTGTGCTTGAACACTGTTTCACTATGGAGGGGGACTCTGTAAATGGAACTGCAAGCCTTCCTAATGGGAACAAGGACAGATCACGAAAAACATAACTGAAGTAGCTGCTTGATTGTTCATATTAATGCCCAGAAGGAGATATGTCCATTACGTTTTTTCCGTGGCTTTCTATTTTATCTTTCTCTCATTTAACAATGATCCATATACAAGAAAGAGTAAGGACAATGCAAACTGAAGGAAGGAAATAATTGTCTTTAAGCAATGTCCTTTCGCTTTCAGACTAGCTGGGATTGTTTTTCACCTCTCTCAGAAATCCCTGTGTATAGACAGCGAGCAGGGTTGGCTGCTTGGTTTGAATTTCTCTTTGTTTACTGTGACAAAAAAGACCTCGGCTTGTAAGCAAGCTGCAAAGCACTGAGCAAGGATGTGTCCTGAAGGACAGGAACAGCTGGGCCTTCTGGAGGCTCTGCAGTCTGCTGGGTTGTGTGGTCTCCAGGCCAATTTTGCTTACAGTTCTATGTATGTGAATTATCTGCATGTCCAATTCTATAAATTATTCCAAAGAGGAATTAGTATAATGTTACTCTCCAAACTTCCCTCCTACCCTCTCCAAGACGAAGAAATTTTCTCTCCAAATCTGCAGGTTTTCAGAGCTTTCTTCTCACCCTTTTTCTCTTTTTCTCCTTTTCTCCTTTCTTTCTACTGACTGCCCAGACTTCATGAAAGCAAGCAAGAAAGCACAAGTCTACTTATTTTTTTGCCTAAAACTTTTACATCAAAGAAAGCTGGAACAGTTTCCGAACTGAAGAGTTTTTGAAGAGAACATGAAAACTCTAAAACCTGATACTGTCGCATTCCTACTACTTCATGGTACCTATATAAGTTTCTGTGTAGCATCCAGAACATTATACTTGACTGTTGCTATTTAGTGAGAACTGACAGCGCACTTCATGCTGTTCAAGAGGCAAACGAAAATTCAGACCTCCTACCGGGAGACTGTTCCTTATTTCTGAAAAACTAACTATGCTTTAATTTTGGTCTGGAAGTTAGTGTTATTTCAGAATTCTCTTCTTAATTTCCATCATTCCTATTTCGCATATGTGGAAAATCACCTTTTTTGCTATATTTCCCATGACTCTCTTCATTACAACCTGCTAAGATTCCAAAATCTGTTATGAGCTTGCTGTTAATTTCAACTTCCCTTTTTTTGGGGGGGGGAAAAAAAACAAAACCAAAACCAGACACCAAATCTCCCCCCAAAAAACAACCCCAAAAAACAACCCAAACAAAAAACCAATCCATCCATATAGCTGCCGAACAACTTACCAGCAGTAAGAAAGAACTCTTTTCAGAGACCCAAGCCAATACTTCTGCTTAGGTCAGCCAAGAGGAATTGTCTTTCCTTGGGTACATCCTATACCCATCTCTTCTTTCCAAAGGAAAACAGTTTTCACTAGGCAAGCAGATTCTCTGCCAGCCAGAAAAACCTGTGCTGTTTGAAAAACTAAAGCTGTCTTTAATGAAAATCTCCTGTCTAATATAACTGTTCTTTCTCTATTAGCCAGCTGCGTAGTATTAAAGGGTTCAGACAATAGTATTTAGTTGTACTAAGAAAACAATAATTTTCTAGAAAGTGCATTCATTTTTAATTTTATCTATTCTTTGATACTTTTTCTAACAGCCGTGCACAGCATAGAGGTAACTGAACTGCTTGGATTCTCCCTGTGTATTTTTAAAGGAATTGAAACTGGTTAATAATAGTGACAGCACTGTTGCAACAAAATCAATTTTAATCAAATCCTCAGTTCACTCAGCTATGAATAAACAAATCTATGGGTAGTAAGCACATTTAGCACTGTCTAGCAGGGAAACATTAAAACTGGAGAGCCTTGGACTCCCTCCCCAACTCCATAGTGGGCTGCTCTGTGCTCAGTTTTCATCATCTTTGAAACGGCCACAGCAGGACTCACTCCCACGAGTTTGGAAGTGATGTCTGAAAGTGCAAGGCAGAATAACAGTGAAAGATTTAGAGGAGAGGCTATATACCATGAAGGCCTGAAGGAACAGATATTTTACACCATCTCTTTGAAAGCCTCAACACACACCCACACACGGATTGTCATGAATAACTCTGATGATGCACTTGCCAGCTATTCTGCAGATACAAGCAAGCCAGTAAATGAGTTGCCTGCTCATTTGCAGTAGTTGAGCAGGGCTAAAGCTGTTGGCAGTGCCTGCATCAAAGCTGAAATATGATGAAAGGATTTGTGTCGTGTGTCCTGAACAGGGGCAGGCCTGCATCACGTTCTTTTGCCGTCCAGCAAATGCTACCTCCTGACACCGTGACACGCTCGCAGGGGCAGGTCTCCCTCTTTGCTGTGCCGAGCAGTAAGTCCAGCCAAGTATGCCACTCTTCTGTTTAATCTGTAACAGTGTGACCAACTGTCAAATCTCAGGAAATTCTACGGAGCTAGCTTTGTATTTAAAAATAGAGCTGATAAGGGTGTGGGTGGGGAAAGAGCACATTCAGAAATCTGGCTTTTTGTTCTTTGTGAGAACTCTCCCCCTCTCTCCCCCTCTCTCTCTCTCTCTCTGAGACAGATTTCGCAAAGAGCTCACCATATGGGGGATGAGGGCTTGGGAAAACCTTACCCTGAATTCCTTCAAAACTGTCCTCTGCTGGGATGATAAACTGTATGATTTAAGTTGCACAACTAATTGGATCATTTGTTCTATGGTCCTAACGCGCTTATTCATCCTTCATATAATCATTGGAGTCGTTACTGAGGTCCAGTCAGTCAAACTGATAGGAAAAAGGTTGATGGCTTTAAACTGACAGAGGGCAGTTTTAGATCAGGTATTAAGAAGTGGTGGATGCCCCATCCCTGGCAGTGTTTGAGGCCAGTTTGGACAGGGCTTTGAGCAACCTGGTCTAGTGAAAGGTGGCAGGAAGGGTTGGAACTAGGTGATCTTTAAGGTCTCTTCCAACCCAAACCATTCTGTGGATTCTATGGTTCTATGAAATTACTTTTCAAGCCTTTGCCAAGTGTGTTTGCAAACCCTGCATATCTATCAAGCAGAGCTCCCCCCCACCAATGCCCTTGTCCTCTTCAACACTGAACTTATAACTCTTCTATCTGCTCCTTTTTTTTCTGGTAAATCCCACCACAGAACTTGTAAGTCCATATTGTGCTGCTCTGTATGGAATCACCACTAGGCAGGGAGGACCTGCAGTATGCAGCCTGAGGCTATACTGTGGAAATGTTTGATGTGGCTGAGTTTCAGGGGCTGTAAAACTCTATATTGCAGTCACTACTTGGGACAGCAAAAAGAATTTCTGTGAGAAATCCTTGCAGCTGAGATATGGTTGATCAGGACTCTGCAAAAAACATCAATTTCAGTGACTGTTCACTTGTATTTTAAATAAATGAGTCTTTAGCAAAGAGTCTTTTACCATATGGTCCAGTTTGAGTACCTATATATACTTCATATAAAATTATATTTGAAAGTCATATAAAAATTATGCTAAAAAAAACAGTGAGGGAAAGTAAGGGACTTCATTAGATAAGGAAACACAATCCACAGCCTTTCGAACTAGATATCTGGATCTGCTTATCCAACTTGGCTCCCTTGCCAGCTCAATGGAAGTTACTGTATTTGCTAACTTATCTGCTCTTTTTAAAGAGGGAACTAATCTTCCAACATTTTCTTTTCCTCTCTGTTCATAAAAATTTGAACTCCCAATAGATTCTGTTTTGTTCATGATGGTGAGCTCCAATAGGGTTTTGGTATATTTTTGTTCTTTGTAATTTTTACATTTGGGAGCATGTACCTAATGGAAACAAATGTTGATGATTCATCCGTATTTGAGAACTTCTTTGTGCTTCAGAACTGATGTGTATACTTTTCAAGGTGAAGTTTTGCTCTGCACATTCAATGTGCCTTATAATGGCATTTTTTCTGGTGATTTTTTAATGCTTATGTACAGACAGTTTCAGCAATTAAAGCATGATGCAGCAAATGCTAAATATAGATTCGAGTGGAATGGTTGGTAGTTTTTGTTTTACACAGCTTGGTTTTCTTATCTCTGTGCAAGGGGGACTGGTTTACTTAAATTGGAATGTATAAGCTCAAAGATATATGGCACTGAGTACATACGGTTATGTTGTAGAGCCTCTAGACTTTCTAACGTACTTCTAGGGTTTTAGATATTTCAGTTTACTCTAGAGGTCTGTTAGAGTCAGCTTTCAGAGGTTATGTGTTCCTGCCTACCACTAACATCTGAAAGCAGTAACATAAAAACGCAGCAAATGTGTTTTGGGAACGTATGATTCAATTAATCATTTTTAAAATTAGCTCCTGACTTCTACCTTAATACGATGCAATTTGCGTGGTTTTCTTGTGTTTTTAATCCAAATTTTGTGAGTTTATCCTTGCTGCAATTATCTTCAAACATGGAAGTGAAAGACAAGTAGTATTTGCATATATTTCAAGATACTTTATTATAGCTGTCTTCTTATTATTTCTTTCTTACTTTTCTTATTCTATCTGTTAAATGCAGTGGCTGTGCTAAGTAAAGATCTTGCCACGGTGACTGCTGGGGATGTGTTCCAGCAGGGCCAACACCAAGAAAGGCTCAGCTAACATATTGTCAGTGATGTCATTGAGCAAGGACTTCCATGAATGAACTGGCTTCATGGAGCATTCACTGGAGTAGTGTGCAGATGGGAGTTGTGTGTATGACTGCCTCTTGAACTTTCTTAATGCATTTTGTTGCTCTCCATTTTGGCTTCTTGACTGCTTGTCATCTCCTGTTTCAGTAAATTTTTTTTTTTTGTAATTTTCACATTGGAAGCATGTGCATAATGTTGTTTTGGATTGATGCAGACAGATCCAGATTTTTAGTTAAGCTACTTATCTTTTCCTATTAAAGCGTTTTGTTTGGGTCTTTCAAACTTCTTACCTTGTGAACAGATGGCAATTACTTTTCCTTCAGAAGCCCTGGAGACATTCCCATGTTCTGGGTTGACCTTCTGATGCTTGGCTCAGAAGATAGTAAAACCAAGAACTAAATGGTCAAAGTATAGAGCATATTTGTGTCATACTGTCCTGCATTAACCAGAAAATTGCAACTATGATTCTTCAGTTTCATTTTAATTGATTTAACCAGATATTCTTATTCACAATATTAGAATGGTACAGCAATGCAGTACATGATGTCCAGTTCTTAAACCATGGGATTCCTAAATGAGTAGGACTGTCCCCAACAATTCAAGCAGCAATACTTAAACGTCTATGCTTCTTTTACTCATATATATTGGAAGTTACATGCTCACTTATGAGCTTGATTTCTTGTTGTTTTCTCTGTGACCACAGATCAGGTTACATGTTTACGCCTCCCAGATCAATTTGGTCACTCAAGTAATGTGTTAAAAGTAGAATGATCTTATAGCCAAGCCAGAGCCGCAAAGTTACTTTTAATAAGCACTCTTGTCTGTGTTAATTTTAAGTCAAAAGCAAAACAGTCTAAGGATACTGTGGTGGATTCATACACATGTCATATACTAACCCTGAGGTCCCATAAAACAAGTCTGGTAGGCACTGTGGTGAGTACAAACCAGTACAGCCCAATTTGTGCATCTCAGTCATTTTCTACCTTCTTGGGTAAAAAGGAGGGTTTATCTAAAAATGTGTGTTCTATATGTTTATTAGTTTACTGTGAGAAAGATACAAGGCACAAGACATAAGCAAATTATGCTTTACTGAGCCAGGCAAATCAAAACCAGAGTGTTTTCTAAGGCTGCCTGTCCTGCACACCAGGCAGTTCCCAGCAGTGCCACGGCTGACGGCTGCTGATCCTTGAGCGTTGTACAGGCAGCAGGCTGGTTCTGAGACATCTGCAGGGGTTGTGCTGGGTGGGTATAAAAGTGCCCAATTAAACCGGATTTTATTCTACCAGCAAAGAATACCTCGTCATTTTAGTTATGGAATTCTCACTGCTGAGAGAAAAAAAAAAGTATTATAATAGTGATACATTATTGTAGCATATAGTATGTAATGAATTATTGTAGAAATAATGTCAGTGATTTTTGTAGAATAAAAGTCAATGGAGAAAAAATGGGGTAGGGAGCTTCACTAAGTTATAGTATTTATAGTTACAGCATGAAATAAATTTTTCCATCCGACTTTTACGTATGGGCATATGACAGTACTGAGCTGACTAAACTAAGTACTGGCATAACTCCATTGACTTTACTGAAATTTCATCCCTTTGCAGCAATATTGGGTTTGGCTCAAACACAAGACACCATATAACTTCCTGACTGGTAATGTTCATAGGTTGTATTTCTGACTTGGAATAAACAAACAACATATTTCAGGCTATAAGCAGATAATGACGGCCACTTGGAAGACATTTCCATTTTCAAGTATTCATACAGTGCTGCATCGCTGTCTGGTTGTGCTGTAGTGTGTTTGGCTTTGCTGTAACAGTTACTTGTAATTTAAAATTCTGATTTACTGCAAAGTTATACAACTCGTTGGGGATGTTTGTTGCAAAAGGAAAACAGGACTTACTCCTTTCGACACTGAGGTGGAAAAAGGCCAGGGAACCTGAACTACGTGGTCTGATCCTTTGTTTCAGTGACTGCATACAAGGGGGTGCTTTTTGATTAACACTTAAAGCAGGTAGGTTTAAACAGGTCGGGCTAAATGCTGTTTTTGTGCTTCTAATACAACAGTTACTTCACATTTGAGGTGGAGTTTAACATACATAAAGAAGCTTTAAAAACCCTGCAAATTATTGTGTAGTGATATCATCCAGTTTTGGATGCATTATTCTTCTGCACTCATTTGTCTGTGTGTAACATGGAGTCAAACAAGTCTGCCTTAAAGTAAAATGCCAACTATAAAAACTTGAGCATTGTCAGTGGCAGTGGGATCAAAAACCTGAACTGCAGCACTGCTGGGGCCTCCGGGGTTTTAGCATAAGTTTTAGCACAGAGAAGCAAATACAAAAATTATCAGTGCTCCTAAAATCAGATAGTGTGTTCACAGAAAGTGAAGGTGACTCAAGTGGGCTCAAGAACAAGAGAACTGGAGATTCTGTGGCAAAAGTCAGGCAGTAGAGTAAAAGAAACAATTTTTTAAAAATATTTTTTTGTGAAAGCATAATGTCTCGCAAGGAAGCTGGACATGTTAGTGAGTCCTGGTGGGGACAGGGGAAGAGGCTCCCTGGCTACTCTGGTACAGGCACTTAAACTTTATATGAACCAACGTTGGAAGCCTGGGAGAAGACCTGCCTCCAGCCTGTAGGTTTTTACATATTCTCTCCACCTCCTCTCAAACCATTTATATTTCCTCTTCTTTTCTACTGCCTTTGGGAAGAAGGGAGGATGGAGAAAAGGGAAAATAGAATAGCAGAACTCAAAAAATTTCCCCTTGAGAAAAATATACCTGGGAAATTCCTGTTTGTCTTTGTAAGTTACTGGTTAGATGTCACTGGATAGCACTCCTGCATATGTTCTTCCTGCACTACCTGAGTTGATAACACAAAGTTGATTTAATTCTCTGTGACTTATTTTAAATTAATATGACACACGCAGACACACACACACACACACACAAAGGGGAAAAATTCCTGACACCAAAGGATCTTTCGGCAATGATGTAAATAATTTCTCAGGTGAAAATCTGACTCTGAGAGTTGGAACATTAGGAAGAATCTGCAGTTTCAGGATGCTAGTAATAAACCATAGCTATGGTTTATTAGCTATGTTTATAAGTATGGTAACAATGAGCTGCTTGGTTTCTCTCCCATGGTGTAAGCTGTTAGCGAAAGCGCAGTGCAAAGCAGATTCAAATCGGTATCAACTTGTGCTCCTCTGTGAGACATGTGCACTCTCATTTGCTTGTAGAAAAGGCAAAAATAAGAACATTGTATACACCGTGTTATTTCATGATGCCTACTTTGCAGATATTAGGTGACACAATTTATCGTTAATGCTGTGCAGTGCACTCCATGTACTTTGAGCAAAACATTTCAGTCTTTTGTAGGCCAGCATGCCCCTACCAGCAGGTGCAGTTCCTTAGGTAAGCTAATCTGTTCTTAATTATAGTGACTCCCAATACAGTTTAACATCTCGCTTTGTAACATACACAGGTTTTTTTTTTGGAAAACAGGAGGAATTGCTCCAAGGCTTCTTAAAGGCTGCTAAGACTTTGCTAGGACACAGTATTCAACTGAAAAAGTTGTGGGTGGAGGGAAAGAATTACTGTACTTACTGAAGCAACTCAGTAACTGAAAATTTGTGATTTTAATTTCAAAGTAATTTACAATGTAGATGTGCTTGCAGAAATACCACTGTTGTTTTTTGATAGAATGCACGCAGGCTTGATGTCTTAATTAGATAGGGGAAATGGTCTGCATTCTCTTAGAACAATGCTTAGGTATTTGCATTTGGGTTTTTTTAATTGTATTTTAATTTTATTAAATGTGAAAGCAAGTGTGTAGAATAAACATTGAACTTTTTTCTGTCTTTAATCAAAGGAAAATGCTGCTTTCAGAGATTATGCTTCAGCTTAATTCCACGTCAAGCATTACGTTTTTACTGAGGGAGAAGAAAAGGGATGTGATTTCTGAACCTGGAGACAGATCACAAACTCTTGGATAAAACATGCTCCAACTGACCTTAATGAGACAGCATCTGCCTCGTACCAGTGCTTAAGCTGTTACTTTCTATTGTTGTTTTCCTTTGTTCATTCTACCAAGAAGGTGGAGTTTGTGTCAGAAAAAAAGAGGTGGGGAGAAGGCTTTTCAGACGCTAAGAAATTGAGTCCATCCATTGTCTGGAGCATCACATTTCACAATAATTACCTGGGGATGCAGGCTGTTTCCACTTACAGTTTTATTAATGTGTAAGGTTACATGAGTTTTCCTTCATACCGTGCTGCTGTTTTCCATGAGTATCACGACCTTGATACCCCTCTTGAGTGAGGCAGCACTGGAGCACAGATTGTCACGCTCCTCATTCTTATCAGCCCAAGAGATGTAAGAGGTGACAAGCTTAGCAGGTTGGACTCGATGATCTTAGAGGTCTTTTCCAACCTTAATGACTCCATGTTTCTACTCTCATGCAAGTCACCTTAGTGTAGGTGCACGGGAAGTGGACCAGAGCCACCATTACCCACCCCCTCTGCATGGCTGGGCCTCGCAGGTGGGACAACAGACACTTGTTAAGAAGAGGGACTTGGAGTGTCCTCAGGGCTCACTGCATTGCCAAGCTGAGATCCACATGAAAATAGGGGATTGCTTCAGCAGCATTAAATAGCACAAGCTCTTTTTTTTTTTTTTTGCAGGAGGTCCTTACCAGTCATCACACTTTTTCAAGAGATTTTTGAAAACATAAAACAAATACTGCTCCAGGTCTAGAACTGTATACAGAAGCAGACTGCAGATGTAAAACATTGCTGGATAGAGAATAAAGCATTAACAAGATAAAATTTATTTACAGAGTAAAACTACTGGCTTCAGTTTGGCCTGGTTTCCAGACAGATACACTGTGGTCATTTCCAGTGAAAAAGCTTTACTAATTACATTCAGTTTCTATAAAAATAACTTAAAATCCAATCATAACAATGAAAGTGTCTCAGGTTTTGTTATCTGACTGCTTAAACTTAAGCACAGTTGTTTTTTTGTTTCATGCTCTGAGCAATAGTACTGTGTCGCAGTGGCTGAGGTCAGAGGAGATTCAGCCAGGCTACCTGGTTGTGTTCTGCCATCCTCATCTTGGCCTTTTTATCTTTTTTTTTTCCTTCTGTGGTATTGTTCATGACTAGACAGGAGATACATAGGAAACGGTAAAGCTTCCATGAACAGCAATACAAATTACATAAAACCACTGCAGTGACATTTATTAGAAGATAGAAGAATGGTTACCACACCTTTTCCAGGCATGCAGCTTTCTGCAGTCATGATATGCCTCTGGATTCTTGCAGCTGCATTTCAGAACAGTACGACAAACTCCAGAGCTTAGCAGTCATGAGGTAATTTTATTTCTCGCCTGCAGCTAGATACCTTCCCCTTCTTAATATTCAGCTTCCTTACAGCTCACTGCATCCTCCTGTAAATATGCTAAGTAGTCATGCTAATCCAACAAAATAGTATGCTACAAATGTTACACGCAGTCAAGTCCTTTAAAGAGGTCTTGAACTAAGCTGTTTATGTGTTTCTTTGTCTCCAAAGTTTTGCAATATACTTTAGCTTTTACTATTTCTTCTGATAGTCATGTTTACCTACCATGCATCTCTCTCGCAAATACTCTTCAGTATTGATGTTGGCTTCAGGGCTGAAGGCTGGACACTTTCACTGAGGTGTTGTCAACAATAATTTAGTTCCTGCTTTGGTGTTCTGCTGTAAACCAGTATTTGTGGCTTCTTGAAAATGCTTCTGACCTTTTATCATTCAAGGACTTCCAGCAACAGTCTGAAGGTTTTGACAGGATCTCCTGCAGTTTTACTATTTGGGTTTTTTATTCAGTATTTGGTAGCATTTAAAGTCTGTGTTTCTACAACTCAACCTACAGAACACCCACTGATAGTTACACTCTGAAGTTAAAACAAGCTGGTGAGGAATGCACATCATGTCAGATCTTCAGTGAGTGCACAAGGGCTTTATACAGATAAGGTGAAATAAGAACATGCAGCATTTCTACATGCTCATGCCAGTACTTCTGAGGCCTCTTTTTTACTGAGTACATTATGAATACCAAGCTAGGCATAAATAAAACATGACTTGTGCTGAAATAAAACATATAACTTTCCGAAGAGATAAAAGCTACTCTGTGATCATCAGCTACTAATTAAAAATGCATTGGGTCAGCAGGAAATGTTTGAACCCAATTTTATTTATTGATTGTGAATGTCTCCACACAAACACAGAACTGATCCCATTTCACCTCACCTCCCTAAACTATCACGTCCATCATAATCTACAATGCTGTCTGAAGCATTGCTTTTCTTCTTTTGGTGGGTGCACATTTTGTAATCTTGGTACGGCTATGCTGAAGTTAGAAGCTGTCCAAGTGTTTTCGCCTTCTCTTTGTTTTTGCCTGATAATGCGGATTGCTGATTGAGTCAGGGTATGCTTGTTCAGAAGATAGTTTACAATGGGGACCACTGGGCTGCAGTTGCAAGCAACACTAACAGGAAGGCTGGTATTGCAGAATTATCTTTTGAAGTATTTGGAGCAGACTCAAATCAGCGTGGAGGGGGATGCACTTCTTACTGGGTTTGAATTATTGCTGATAGGAGCATTTTGTTCCCAGTCCTGTGGCTTAAACTTTTTGATGTTACTGTGGATCTTTTGGTGGAACTGATGGTTCAAATGGATGTTACAATTCTTCTTTACTTCCAGACCGTTTTCTTACTAAAACAAAAATAAGTAGAGGAAAATTGTGGTTATGAACCCTACTTACTAAAGTCTGCGCATACGGGCCTTGGGTATTTCCAATGCCGCAACCCTCGAGTCAGGCATTTCACTTTCCTTCACCGATTACCTTTACACCACGCTACGTGCTGTCACTTCAGTGCTTTCCCCGGGGACAGGCACACGCCGCTGCCCACCAGCCCCTTCCCCGAGCCCACGGCGAACGGGCGGCAAGTAAGTGACCAAATCCGAGCCCAAAACCACCTCTGCGGCCCGGCGTGGCCTGAGCGGGGCGGGATGGGCCAGCCGGGGCCGGGCTGGGCCGGGCCGGGGCGGCCCGTGAGAACTCGCCCCCCGCCGCAGCCCCTCGCTGCAGCTCGCCCCGTGGGCCGGGTTATGTAAGCGGTTCGTCCCCGAGCAGCAGCCGCCGCATCTGCGGCGCTCCCGCCCC
>VZTF01001716.1:4910967-4989237 GCA_013397755.1 Cnemophilus loriae
GCCAGCGCCGGAGAGGCAGGAGGCGGCGGCGGCAGCGCAATACTGTCCCCACCGCGCGCGGGAAGCGGCGCGGCCCCTTCCCTACGCCCGGCGCCCGGAGGGGGACGTGGCGCCCCGAGGGGGCGCGGGGGCCGGCGCGGTGCCGCTGGCGCCGAATCGGCCCCAGCCGGGGGCTCAGCATTTCCTTAGCTGGACCTTGCAGTGGATGACAAAAGCTGAGCTTAACCTACATAATCCATTTCCTTGTTCTGGGCTTTCTCTTCCATCCCCGATTTATGTTAGTATACCCTTAAGCAGAGGCTGGAAGCGTGCTGCTCTTGATGCTTTTTCGTTTTAAATTTAGACCGCAGCAAATGGGTCGAGTCCTGCTTTTTCTTTTTTTTGGTTTTGCTTCCCTTTTTTCCTCCACCACTTTTCTGTCTCTGGATTAATTAGAGCCTAGCTCCTGCAGGCTGGCAGGGATGCGTTGAAATGTTAATGCTTGGAGTTAGGTTGTTCCAGGGGAAGCACCTCTGTGCAAGCGATGGGCTGACTTCCCCCATCAAGACTGTCAAACTGGCAGCGGAAAACTGGTGGATTAGCTACAGAGCCGTGTGAGCATTGCTTTTGGGCAGGTAAGGCAAGGTACCGGCTCTTTAGGATGCCCTTTTCAGGATTTGAAAATACTACCGACTGTATCACCTTACTCTGGCAGGGCTTCTGTGAATATTTTGTCATCTTTTGATTTATTGGAGCAATTGATCACAAGTGGAGGTCTGTGGTTTGGCTCTGCCATTGCAAGTGCAAAGTAGTGCAGTTGGAGTAATTTTTCTCTGTTAGAATTTCAGATTTATGTTTTAATTTTGGGTTCGCAAAAGATGGCTGTATAATGTGTATACAGTTAGCTGACATATTTAAATGGTGAGATTGTTTTGCTTTCGACTGACAGGGTTTTTCTTGCAAAAAGAAGAGCTGCTAAGACATTCTCAGCAGCTGCCTGAATCTCTATAACTAGGCTAATGTTCATCCCTATAAGGTGAAAGAAGACATTGTTCTTTTTTTTCTGTCCTGTGATTAAGTTATGAATTTCAATGTATAACACGTTTGCCTTGTTGAAGCATTTTTAAAAATTATTTAGTGCTTCCTGAAAAAGAATGGAGTTACATTATCTTTGTGCTACAGCTTGCAAAGATAGTGGGTATTCTGAACAATAGGTGTGGAGATTTCAGTTAATTTGATGGAAACTGCAGGAATTTAGGGTGTTTCAGTTCTTGATTATTTGTATTTGGGACAGGAATATGGAAGGGTTATATCACCATGTACTCTGACACTAACTTCAGTCCATTACAAAGCTTGTTGGTGTTCATTTTTCACTAGTTTCAGAAAACTTTGGATTGTGACATTTGATACATTGTTTTCCCTTTTGTTTGGGGTCAGATAAAGGATTTTAGTACTGTGTTGAATTTGTCAGCAGTTCTGATCAGTGAATTTTGTTTTCTTGTTTGTCAGAATTGTCTTTAGGGCTTGACAACAACAAATTTTGTGTATTGCTTCTAGTTCTTCCCCCCATCCCATCTTTTCTTTTGAACTTGTATTAACCCTGAGTATTTAAATGTATGTTTCTCTGTAAGCAGTAGAAGTGTAAGGTAGCAAAACTGGTAGAAAAAAGATCTAATTTGAGATAAGATAAACTAACAGAAAGTGGTGGTTAATTAGAAAGCAAGTAGATAGAGGTTTAACCTTGAGGGATGATGTGTGCATTATAATTTCCAACACAGGAGTGCCCTCCTTCATCTGTCGTACTGGGAAACAGTTGAGAAGCTGTTCTGTGCGGTTTGTAGTCTGTCTGAAGATGTGGAAGTTAATTAGCTCCATGCAGGTATTTTTATTGAAGGAATGACAGCTACTAATATCCTGTGCTATTGTTACTGCCATGTTAGATGTTTTTATTTTTTTTAAGGAAGCCGTTCATGGGAAAAGTATTTTGTAGCAGAACAGTAGTGTCCTACTAGGAAGCAGGAGTTTAAGCATTTATTTCTTAAACTGAAGGAACCTTTCTTCTGTCAAGATATGTTTAATACTTTAATGGCAGCTACTTGCTGTAGATTCTAATTGGTGTGAGAGTATAACAGTTAATGACTTGATAGCTCTTGGCAAACTATTTTTTTTATACTGAAAAGCCTTTATTTTGCTAGTTGTACTTTAGGTATCTATGAATATGGGTATTTAAAAGTCTTACTTTCCCAAATCATTGAAAATCATGCAGTTGAAAATCATACAATTCTCTAACAAAGCTAGGTGCTTATTGAGCTATTCTATTTACACAGGGGAATTACAAGTTTTTTAGTAATAGATGCAAATTAATTCTGGTTATCTTAAAATGTAACAGGCAAGGACACTTCTGGAGCATATTTAATTTGTGACCTTCAGTTTTATTCTTTCTTCTCATTTCCAAATGGTACTTGTGTTTTGGTTCAATAGGAGTGCCTTCTCTGAAAAAAATTTTGCGGTCTTGTTTGCATCCTGCTGAGATTGTTTTTTTTTGGTGGTTTTTTTTTTTGATAGGTGCTTCTTGTATAATCAGTGAATTTAATGACAAAGTTTGCTGCCTATGCAAAATAATTTCAGCTCCTTACAGTCTCAGTGCCTGTCCTGAAAAATCAAATTGCTGTTTTTGAAATGTATGTGATTGACTTAAGTCTTTCAGTCTTCTTGTACATGTGACTGGTTATGAAACCCTTGCAGCATAGTTTGTACCTCTATAAAGACAGTGGTTACCCATGTACTGTAGGAATTTAACTGCAGTGAAGGGCATACAGCATTCTAATCCCTTTGCTTATTTATCTAGACCAGCCTTTGAAATGCACACTTGGTTACTAACTCTTTTAAGACTGTGAAAGTGTTCATCTAGATGTGTTGTTCCTCTGGGGCATGCAGTCAATTCGGTTAGGCCATGTGTATCCAACAGGCCTGTGGAAAGTGAAACAAGTACTCTTTAAAATGAAATAACACATATTTATTACTTTTAGTAAACTGTGCCGCCTCTAGTCAAGCTTCTGTCCAGTATTGCGTATTGGTAATATTGGACATCAAAAGGATGTTGTTGACACTCCCTAAAAATAGTAGCCTGCACCCCTCTGCGCCTGGAGCCCTGGCAGTGTGATTTCCCTGTGTTCCTCGTACTTGAGCCTCACTGGCAGCATGATACACGTTGGTCTGAAAGATTATTTAATGATGTCACAAGCAAAGTGTCAGCAGCAATAAGGTCCCAACACATTGTAAGGCCCCTGGGGCACTGCCTTCTTGGGGTACACATGGGCTTCACAGGCAGCTTCCTAACAGAGCCAGGGTGGGGAGGATGGGGCTGATGACGCTGGTTTTCATCCTTTGAGATGGAAGAAGAGACAGAAGTCTGGTGGTTTTGTTTCTGTAATGAGTTTTCTTGCTCTGCTATTGGAGATCTGCAGCCAGGGATGGTACAGCTTTTGAAGTGTCTTGAAAAGGCAGGTTTATCTTTACAGGCTAGGCAAGACAATAAATGGTGAGTTAGTCCAAGTGTAGATTTCAAATTGATTACCAGTTATAAGTGTATAAATGTGTTCGTATGTGGTGCATTATAAAGATTGTTCACCCAAACTTAAAAATGTAACGTTCCAGCTGCAAGACTGGCTGCTAGAATGGCCTCTGCTGTCTTGCACAGATCACTATGGGGTCAAATGACATTCTGTGTTTGAGTGATGGTGAACAGGAGCTACTTAATTCCCTTCAAAAACAACGCCACTTTTTTTTTCCTTCCTCCAGGCAACTCACTTTTATGGCTATAGCATCCACTCTTTTAATGTGTGCAGAACACTTATGTCTTAACTGCTTGGCAAGAGAAGAATGATAGATGTAAGGGTGTATTATAGTGTTGGATTTGGAGGTTAGCAGTTGTTCTGATCTCCTGTATGTTACACTTTAACTGACTGAATATAGACTTGTGGTTGCAGTAATTCTGTGCTTTTAAAATTTTAATTAAAGGAAGTAGTTATCATTTTGAGAAGAATGCATTTGTTTTAAGGAATTTTACAGAATAAATATGTAGTAAAAAGCAGCCTGAGCCATTCTATCTGCCCTAGGGGCAGGTGGGAAAGGAAGTGCTGGTAGGAAGATAGCACCTGTAGATTCTCCAAATAATGTCTAGAATTTATGTCAATCAAATATTGATTCTTCCAGTTGCAAAATTATTTATGCTAGGGTTTTAGCGAGGCATTTTATGCCTGTTAAAGAACCCATGTGTTTCAAAATATGGTGCATGGTGGTAAGAATAGCTGAAAGCCTCCTAAATTGCATGACTTGAGGTTATAGCCAGAGGTGATCATCTACTGTTGTTGAAAGTAAAGTTTGTTTGTTGTAGACAAGTTAGTTAAGGGGAAGAGGGGTAGTACTATACTTGTTCAGTTTCAACTGCTCTGTCTTCTGTACTCTTTGGATGCTTGTTTTTATCATACAACTTGCCTGTGGTTTAATAGTTAGAGAGTTAAACTAATTGTCATTTCCTGTGCTGGTGGTTGTTTGGCTGAAAAAGTGCTGACTTGGTTGTAGTTGTCAGTAATCTCTTGGATGGCCAAATGTGTCTTAGAATTGTATACTGACAATGAAACAGTCTCATTGTGGTTGTGATTAGCTTTAAAACACATTCAGGTGTCTTCACTGTGATTCACAAAGTGGCTTTCTTACTGGCTTCTGCCACGGGTTAGCCTTGGCTGACCACTCAGCTGCTTGCTGCTCCCAATCCTCAGTGAGACAGGAGAGAAAATAGGATGGAAAAGCTCGAGTTGAGATGAAGACAGAGAGATTGCTTGCCAGCCGCTGTCACAGGCAGAACAGACTTGGCTGTGGTATCAGTCTGTGTCGACTCCTCTTCACACTCCTTCCTCATGCTGTTGCCGTGCTCCAGCCTGGTGTCTCTTAGGGCCTTACAGGGCACCTCTGCTCGGAGCTCCTGGTCCTGCTTCTCCTCCTCCTGTCCTCCTGCCCTTGCCTCTGGGTTTGCAGGGCTGTTTCCCACACTCTTGTTCTCCCTCACTCATTGCTCGTGGGGAGTGTTTTGGTCTTTCTGAACAAATGCTTTCCCTGAGGCACTGCCGTCATGGCAGCAGGGCTCAGTTGAACCGTGGTGTGGCTGTCTGGAACCGGCTGTGTCCATTGCCTGGCAGCCCCAGACACTCCTCACGCAGGCCTCCCTGCAGCCCCCACCAGTGTCTGGGCAGCTGCACCCCATAAAACTTCTTCAGGAGAAAGCCATTATGTTTTGATATTTCTTTTCTGGAATAATACTAAATACAGTATCCTGAAGTTTATTGCCGCCAACACTGAGGGAAGGTGTGCTGAAGTACAGTAAGGTTCTGGCTCCTGCCTTAGGCTCCTGCATGAAGTTTCTTGCTGTCCAGGGCAAATTGAGGAGGCACTGAATGTGGCCTCTGGGACACAGCAGATCAGCTGCAGAGGCCCAGAGGGGGATGGCTGGAGAAGAGGAGAACATGCAGCAGGAAATAACTCGTGTAAATATGCTCACAAGTGTGTTAGTCCTGACACATCATGCCTCATATTCCCAGAAACTGCTGACCCCTGTGGAATTGCCCCTGAGGATGCTAGCTTTGCTAGCTATCCCTGGGCGCTGTGCTCCACAGCATCTGGCTCAGTTGCCTGAGTGTGAACATCCTATTGATTGCACAGCCATGCTCAAGTGACCTATTTCTCTGCAGCCGGCCGTGCCGTAAATGACACTGCATCTTTTTCTTCCTCATTCCCCAGGGATCTCTGCTGTTTCTTGAGATTCGAAAGGCCCTGTAAAAGGAGTAGGTAACACAAAGAAAAGAGGCTGAGTTTTGAGAATTTTTAATTATTTTTTCTTTAAAGGTGTGATAGTCTCTGAAATGTGGGAAAATATGGTGGATAAACTCCCCATTTTGCCTGAAGGGGTGTATGTGGGTGGATTGCAGGGCATGATTTTATTTTGCAGCTAAAATAATCTAGTGGTTAGTTGCTCCTACCTTTCTGTGTACCCCCACTCATATGCCTCCCATGTGCCCACTCTAGCACTTGCTCAACCTTGTGGCAAACCAGCTGGGGAAGCTGGACCAGGAAAATACTGAAGTCAAATGCTGAAGGAAGGATTTACGGTTGCCTGAGCCTGGTGTCAGGCATTTGACAGGAATCTGTCCATTTCACTGCAGGAAGCAACTATCTTGATGTCTGGCAGGTGTGGGATATTTAGAGTCAAATAGACTAGATCTTCAATCAGCTGGTGGACAGTGGAAAAATCTCCCAGCACAGTCTTGGTTTGCTGCTGCAGATGACATAGTTAATCCCCAGACTTACCAGGAAGGCTAAGGAAGGTTAAGTGAGGATCAGGAAAAAGTGACATTAATTCCATTGGACAGTGTAACTTCCACCAATTAGTGGACTCACAGGTTTAAGTAAGTCCAGAATAATGGATAATGACTGAAGAGGTGATAGGAGACTCTCTGTCTTGCTGAGGAAGGGCAGTGCAAGTAGTGTCAAGTAAAAGTCATAACTGCCTCTTCATTTCTTAAAATACCTGAAGCAGACTTAGCAAATACAAGTGAAAAAGATGCTTTCAGCTTTCTGATACGTTAGAGACCAGTGGTGTGGTATTCAGACAAGAGACATTCTTCAATGATCTTGGAGTCAGATCTGAGATTCCTTATAAGGTATCCTTATGTTTTTAATGTTTGTTTTACTCCTTTCATAGCATAGTTTCCAGATGGTGTGGAAAGCTGGGAAAGCTGCAACTTTTTGGAATGTTTCAAAACAAATTAACCTTTTTTTTTTTTTCAAGTCTGTCTTTCTTATATGCCGGTGTCTTCTCTCCCGAATGCCTACCTTCAGCAAAGCTATTTATACGTTTTGGCAGTTCTCAAAGCCTTTGGAGGCATTATTATATTTGAGAGTTAGTGCTTTGTATAAAAGTTCAGTGGCTAACACTGATCAAAGACCTCCTGGTTCTGCAGGTAATAAAACAAAGTACGAAGTATAGTGACCTAAACTAAAAGCACAAAAAGACATTGGAAATACCATTGCTTAAATCATCATCATTTTTGCTACTTAACAGAACCAAAGCTAACAGTTGTAGTCTTAACTCCTTTCTGTTCTCTTCGTCATCTGAAATACCAAACTGGTTGAACAAAAGCTTTTGTGTGCTTGGTAGAATTATTGTAATGTAAAGCTTTACATCGGAAGTGACTCTAGTTGTGAAGACAGAAACACAAGAACTGCTGGTTTTGACTGGAAGTATCCTGAGTAGAGTTGATGGCATATTGTGTGAAGGATTTTTGTTTTAACTACTACTTTACAATTTCCAAGGTATTGTCCTTCCTTATATTGAATAGGTGTGAGAGGAAGCTGTAAAGCTAAGTGTGGGGAAAAGTTGTGCTCTGTGACATGGGCACTGGAAGTTTGTTAGGAAAATCTCCTCACGTCTTACGTGAAGACAGAATTTCATCCTTTCCACTGAAATGCAACAATGTGGGAACTCCCTTGCATAGTTCTGTTACTCCTTGCATACTTCTGTCAGCATGCACTAAAACTGTAGCCTGGAGGCTCAGTTTTCTGATACTTGCACCTTAAAGGAGGTCTTGTTATGTTTATAATGCACATTAGACCTCTTTAACAGTTCTAGGATTTTTTCCTTCATTTTTCATACTTGAGCAAAATATTTCAGTGAAATTTTATTTTGGGGGAGTCTCTGTCTTCTCCATTTATTTTAGTGTCAAGGATATCTTTAGAACTGATATTTGACTACAAAGAGGACAGAGATGATGCGCTTTTTTGAAGTAAGACTGCTAGACTCTTATTTGTTCCACTTTGCAAAGTGTGGGAGCTACTTAAAACCATTTAGTTTTTTTTTTTACTCATTTTAGCAGTTAGGATTACTTCACTTTTCCTCACGCACAGAGGAGATTGAATGAAGTCTTTAAACAGAAAGAGAGAGGACAAAGGTAATTCTGTAAGAAAAATATTCGAATGACAAACAGCTTGGAGAAAAACTTACCTGGTTTTGAATACCACTAAAGCTAAGCTGTAAGAAGGGGTGAAACAGATAATAACCTGTGATCATTACGTTTTTTTTGATAGGATGATTCAGCTGATCAACTACGTGTGCACAGCTTTTTTAACAGACCCTAAGAACTGACTGCATGTCCTGAGGGCTTGCTGTTCGAAGTTTATATTAACTTTAAGCATAACTTAATGTGTTTATTTTCTTAGACGTTCCCCTCTTCATACTGCAGTTGATAAACTTTCCAAGTTTAAAAGGTAGCCTTCTCCTCTGCAGTTGCTAAATGGAAGTGAATGGAAACTAGGAATATCATTTTGTGTTTCCATGGGGTGAATAGTGCATTGAGTCAAAAAACAAAGAGGCAAGCCAGCATAGCAGGCATGAGGTAATAGTTGTGGTCTGTGTGCCAAACATGAAATAAGAAACATCTGCAGTTTGTATTTTGAAGTTCTGTTTTATGCAAATGTTCTATCTGGAAGCAGAAAACTCACAGGAGTGCCGTCAACAATTGGACTGAGTTTTTGGTCTTGCTCCTGTCAGTGATGAAATGAAAGCAAACTTCTTTCTTTCCTGTCAAGGCTGGAATTTAATCACTGGTTTGATGCTAAATAACTACAGCTAAATGCTGTCTGTGTATGAATTATAAAGTGCATTATGAATTTGAGTTTGGTTTACATACTTTCTAGAGTAGAAGTCAGGGAAGGCAAAGCCCAATATTACATACTTGTGTCAGTTTAGGGATTTTACCACCTTTTTAGTAAACAGTTGAGCACAAGTCTCTGCTAGCTGAACAGATTTTGTCCTCCTCAGTGAAGGCAGCCGGAGATTTATGCCTATCTCGCTCCAGTTTAGAATCTGCCTCAATGTGCAGTTTGGCAGTAGGATAAGCCTGGTTGCTGCTAGGCATCAGACCTCTACGTTCCCACTCCCTCCTTGGCACTGCTTCTTGTCTGACCACTTGCTGAGCAAGCTTAGAAAGTCAAATTAGCAGATAACCTTTTCCATAAGCAAGGACAGTTTGTTCCTGAACCGCTTTCTGTAGGCTCTGGAGTGGCAGGGCTGATGCTGGGGAAGCAGGATAAGTGTGTGTCTGGGGAGGGTGAGCAGGCTTTGCGTAGCAGCTGACCAGTAGATCCAATTAGCTCTGATGTCAAACAGTGTTCCCAGATCAGACCCGTTTTAGCCAGCGGCATAAGCTGGCCAGCTGGACTCTTAGATGGAAAGACAGAGCTGTTCACCTCTTACTTTCTATAGACTCTGGTTGTGGGTTACAGAGAGTGAGCTACCTGACTGTGCCTTCAAACTGCCGTGGCAAGATTCTCAGAAGCTCATCCAGCCAATTGACTTATTTATTATTTGTAGTTGCCATTGTTTCTTCTAAATTGCATACTTTCCTGCATGGGATACCTTGTGACTTGTTATTGTACAGTCCTGTACACATTTGTAAAGTCATAAAAATCAGACCTTGTGAAGGTTTGCTCTGAAATACTGTTTTGTATAGAAGACAAATGTTTTATAGTTGTAATTATCTATGACGAGAGATTGTGCATTTAGCCACTTCTGTGGGGGAGAAAAACAAATACTGTTTAACCTTTTTTAAGGAATTTGAGAGGCAAAAGAAGCTAGAGGTTGGTGACACAATATGCTTAAAATTTAGCTCTCAAGAAACTGAAGCACAAGTTTATGTTCCTTAGAATATGACCATAACATTTTTTTTGTGATACTGTCAGTCAGGTGTATGTGTACTTTGAGGATTGTATTTTGAGTATTTTCTTCTTGAAGTTTCTTTCTTCTACTTTAATTTTTTTCCTCTACTATTTTATGTTTTTTTTTCTCTCTCTAGTAGGTGAATTCTTTTGCACATTAGTAATAAAGAGGACAGGCATAAGCCTTTGTATACCAGGCAGTGTTACCAGCCTCTACAAGCAAAAATGTCAGTAAAAAGGTATCTCTCAATATTCTTCTGTTTAAACTCTCGCATTCCTGTTTTTCTTTCTCCACTTCCCTCTATATCTGTACATTTTTATCTTTCTTCATGCTTAGAGTTGTTCTAATCAGTTTCTAACTGGAAAACTATGAGAACTTAGTTAAATAGCTTGCAGGCTCTGTCAAGAAAGCACACTAATAAAGGATACGATTCCTTAGGATGAATCATACTTTAGCTATCTGGCACTGTAAAGTACTTTTGAGAAACTGGAATGTAAAAATTTTATAGTTCAGGCTGTCATTTCATCCCACTTTACCCTGCGTCTTATTGCACTTTGATTAAACTGCATCATCCACCTACTCTCAGCTGCATTCATGTGAGAGGAGGGACTAGGACCTTCTGGTATCTTAGTTCATGGCCAGCTGGTAGAGCTGTGAGTTTCCACCACCTCCAGAGCGTTTGTAGAAAAGGATCTGAAACTGTCATCTGGCCACCTTCCCTGAAAGCATTAGAAGCCTCTCTTTCGAATGTTCTGCTCACCCTGGAAGAGAAAAGGTTGCATTTTAGACCTGGAACTTGTTTTGGACATTTGTATTAATAAAAATTGGGATTTGTTTTGCAGAAGGGCCATGGAGATGAAGGAAATATGTGTGCCTAGGATGTCTAGGAGGTTAGGGTTGGGATGCTATTTTTTAAACACTATTTTCAAAAGAATTTATGAAGCAGTTATTTGTCAAAGTAAAGGGTTTTTTGCCTGTGTCTGGAAGGAACACTTACATGCCAGGATCTTTTTATTGTGTTAAGATATCAGATTGAATGAATGCACCTTATCATTTGCTACACCTTAGACTGAAGGAGGCTGCTGTCACACCATTTTGTTGCTAACTCTCAGCTTTTTTTAAAGCCCTATATAAATGTGTTAAAGCATGACATCTGCTCTTATGTCTACTTTTGGAAAGGCTTTTTAGCATTTTGGGTTCCCTTGCCTCCATTGAATTTTCTCACCGTCTTGTCTTTTCAACAGTTAAAAAAAATAGAATATTATCCGTGAAGACTTGTTGTGCATGAAGCACACCCCAGAGTGAGATTTTCTTTAATCTTGTGGCAGTAATGATCTTGCAAGTATGATGAGTAAACAAACATTTTCCAACCGAAGTAAGTTTTTTCCTACAGTACAGCAACTGTATCATTGAGAGACCATTTGTGGGTTTGTTTGTAGACTTTTCCTTTTGAAAAGGTAGGTGGTTATGCAGCCCTATGGGACAGGAGAGAGAGCAAAAGAGAGGCTATGACACCTTAAAGAACTTACTGAGAAGGGAGGTGTGTGTAGAAGATGGAACCGGAATAAGTTCAGTAATGCCAGGGGCTTATGAGTGGGTGTGGGAGAACTGGGTTGAATGTGGGTTGACTTCTTTCAAAAACTGTCGTGTGATCTTTGTGCATAATTAGCGGAGTTTTGGGTAAAGGTACAGATGGTGAGGGTAAACTAATTAACTTTGACAGTGTCTTTGGGCTGAATGCTGACTCTCTTTCCTTGAAAGGGCTTCAGGCAGACTTCAGTGCCATCCTGGCGTGAAATACGATTGTACGGCCTGGTCACATCCATGATGACTAGAATGAGCTTTGCATAGTTAGTTTTGATAGTACTGTAGAGAGATCTTCTTCAGAATCCTTTGACTGTATAAATTTGCACTGGCTGTCATGGGTGATTCACTTCTGGTCACAATCCATGTCAGTCACAGTGGGGAATAGAAAAATCAGTATTCTTAATTCAGGATGTATCTGCTCTGAAACCCAGTTAAGTCTTTTGCTGTTGCTTTCCATTCGGTGTCTAGGTAAAGTAACAGTATCATAGCTGTCACTTAAAATAATCTTTAGATTCAAGCATGTTAGAGGTATTTTAAGAACCAAATGTAAAGACGGTGATGTTATTATTTTGTGTATGTATATCATAGGGGATCTGTGCATGCCACTGACATTAGGTGTAGTAATGATCCAGAATTAACGGCAAGCCCTTCTGACAGCGATAGATGACAGCATTCTGTAACACACAGAAAAAGATACATGTTTTTGTGGAGTGAAATTTCAACAACTGTTCCCTTTTAATAAATAATCTGCTTCCTGCCCTTTATATACTTAGTTGTAAAGGGATCTGTTTTAAATGCCTAGGCTGGAAACAGAGGACTATGTTGATATATTTAACTGACCAAATTTAAGGAGGCATTCAACTGTTTGTGTAAACAAGGCTCCTTTTGAGATTTTTTTGTGATCTTATTTTGTCATGTTTGTTGGTGGATGACACTACTATTTTCTCTTCTAGTAAATCCTGTGAAAGGTAGATTTTTCTACCCAGTAAAGAATGACCATAGACAGATGCTAATACGCAATTAAGCAGCACAAATACTGGTTAGAAATTTTTGCTGGCTTTCCTTACCCCACTCTGTATTTTGGACAGATGGGCACTGGCTGTTGATTGGCAGGTTTGAGATTAGAGCAGCAGGGTGAGGCAGGTGTGCTGGCTGAGCCTTGTGGGGACTCTTGTGTATCTTCCCCTTTTACACTTTGTTCTTTTAGTGTAGGCTGTTTGCTGCATGAAAGATCATGCATTTGCAGAGAGCTGTCCAAAAAGGAGATGGGGAGCATAGAACAGGGTGCATAGCGATGGGGGAATTCCTCAGGACTTGGCTCAGAAGGTGAGTTTCAAATAATGAAAGTAATATATAAATTTTTAAATAATGTCTTGGACTAATGAGATCTGTAAGGTCCTGTTTTATGGGTTGCTTACTGTTGAGACTTAAACTGTCTTGGTGCTTGTATTTGGCTGTTTATGATACAGCTTTTCAAAGCCGATTGAACTCACTTTCTCATGCAGACACTTGTATATTTGTAATGGCCTTTTATGAAATAGAAGCTCCATTAGGTCTGCAAGGTAACACAATGGTGTGGATATGCCATGAAACATTAAAGACTATAGACTCCAGGGTTGTGTCATTAGCTATCCTTTATAGAAAGAAAAAAGGAGTGTGTTTAACGTCAGGGCAAAGAGAAAGCATTTCTTGAAGTGATCATGTGCAACCATGTTCTGTTGACATGTCTAAAATATGTTAAAACCCACATGCTGTTTACCTACTAAAAATCTAAACCAAGGGTCTTTCTTGAGACATACCCCTTTTAAATGCAAAGGCTTCTCCTCACCGGTAGAAATCCAGTGAAAAAATGGCTGTTCCACCCTAGCCCAGCCCGTGTCCACACCTCTGTGTACAGGATGGCTGTAAGGAAAAGGCATGATCCTGGTGACGGCACTGCGGATGCACTCTTGCTTCCGTGCACAGCCAACTGTGCATCCCAGGGAAAGTGAGAGGGGAGTGCCTGAGTGAAGAGACCCTTCTGGGGCCCAGAGCACCACGCAGGTAGACTTTGTGTATTTCCCTGGAAAGCCAGATGGGATCTGGCTGGCCTGTCAAAGCTTGGAGAGTCTTGCTGGCCTCATGCTGATCTGTGTGTAGCTATGGATGTGTACCAGCACTTACCTCTTCAGGCCTACCAGTTCAAGGATCAGGCTTCATGAGTTAACTTAGTGATGCTGAACTGTCCTTGGGTGCAAAGGTGCTCCAGAAAGTATTAATTCTGTGATGTGCCAGCATGTCCTCCTGGACCTGTGCTTCAGCACCACACCTGGGCCTTGGTGTGTCCCCAGGCTGTCCCTAGGCTGTCTGTGTGTAGGTGTAAAACTGAGAATAGATTATAGCAGAGTGTTTTGTGGTGCCTGCTATTTTCTCTACTTACAGTACTTGCAGAGATCCCGATGGGAATGACTGTCTGCCCCCTCTAGTATGTTAACTCTGTTTGTTAACCGAGTCTAGTTGCACTGCGTTGTTGCATCTTTTGAGACATATTGCAACGATATGTTTGGAAGGTGAGAGACTCTTGAGATGTTTGGAAAATTTTCTTGTAATGGATGGTGGTAAAATGCTGGAAGAACCAGAGAGGTTGTGGAATCTGTGTCCTTGGAGATGTTCAAGACTCAGCTAGATGGGGCCCTGAGTAGTCTGATCTAGTTATCTTGCTTTCAGTTGAAGGTTAGAGTAGGTGACTTCTGAAAGTCCTTTCTTAAGTTACTCTCATTCTGTGGTATTTTTAGCTTTTGTTCCTCAAAATTCCACCAGAGTGAAAAGTATCTCTCCCTTTTGGGGGTTTGCGTATGGATGGTTGTAGGCTCACATGCTGAGCATTTGTCTAACCAAGAGATCTAAAGGGTTGGACACTTAATGCTGTGTTAATGCTACCACTGCTGCATGTTAAATTATCTGCTGCATTTCTTTTAATACCTATGTAGCGCCATAAAAGCTGAAATGTCACCAAAGAGTTGTATAGTGGAAAACGGCATAATAAAGGGTGAATCAAGTGAAATTTCTCTTCTATAAATGTATTTTAAGTGTCTCCTAAATCAGAACTGTCTCTGATTTAATTAGCTTGGCCTTCCATAAGTCAGTTTTACTCTCGCTGGAATAGCTAGATGCAGCTTGAGAAGGATGAAGTGTGGAATTCTTGTGGAACGTAGCCCTGTTCAGAGGGAGGGATGGTAAAATTATTGTTCTCAAAGCAGGCAGAGTATTAGTGAAAAATGTGCTGGATGGTAGGAGAAGAAGAAATGTCCCAGTTTGCCACTAGCTGTATACAAAATTGTCACACTTGAGTACATCAGATGATGACACAGAGAGGGTAGTATGAAGGATGACACCTGGAGTGGTATTCCATTAGCATCTTGGCTGGGACGCCTTTAGAGGGTGTGACTGGTGAGCCACGGGCACGTGTGTTCATGTCTGGCTCCTCTGGTCTTCCCCCTCACCCTTGGACTTGAAAGATACTCACTGGAATAGTTAAGAGACTTTTGGAGAGGAAAAACCAAGTTTAAGGAAGAGAAGGAAATACACTGCACAAGGTATGGCTGAAGTAGAATGAAGGGGAAGGAGAATTGGGTGATTTTGAATTACTGGGAGAAAAGGTAGGCAAATGTGCTAAAGGGAAGAAGAGGCAGTAACCTTAATGGAGAATGAAGTTGAGGCAAATGAGATGGACAGGCATATTTAAGGCCTTCAAGAACCTACCTACAAAAAAGTAGACTGTTTTAGCTGTCATGTTACAGTTAAAGAGCGCATGCAGTAAGGAATTCACTGTGTAAGTATTTTCTGTGTTCCTCAATTTTAAAGTGGCTTGGCAAGCAGCTGTTACCACTCCGGCTAGTAGGTCTAGTGATTTGGCGGCTATATGGGGAGCATGTATGTATTCATATATGTGGGGATGGGGTTATGTAGGTACCGACATACATGAATTTTTACATTGTTTTCTGAACTATTTAATTTACTGGAAAACAAGTACAGCTGGCAATAGCAGATGTCACCGCAGAGACAAATTGCTGTTACGACTTCGGATGGACACTGCTGAAAGTCTTTAAATGATCTAAAAATAATGGCATGTAGCATAGAGACATTATATGTGAACTGATACTTCATGAGTCATTTCCTGCTGAAAGTGCTATACAAAGCTAACTGCTAGAGGGGGTGTATGTATATGATTATATATAAATGAAGAGCAGCCGTGCCTTTTTCCAGGGTTCTTTATGTGCCTCTGCTGGTTCAGAGTATGAATGTGGTGATCAGTATTCTGCCTTTAAACAACGCTCAGGTTTAGATATTGGCTATTGGAAATTTTAATGGTCTTCTGGGATTGTACTCTGTGATAAATTTTCCCTTGAGGTTGACTGTGAGAGTATGTGGCCTACTTTAAAAACTCCTTGAACAGAGGAACTAGTTACTGCTCTGAATTGTGTTTTAAAATGTAATACTTTAATGATTATTTAAATTAAAAACCAAAATGAAACAAACCACTAGATGGATACATGTCTCACAAAGGCGGCTTGTGTGCAGCTACATAAGGAATTACTTCAGATGTCGGTGTTGACGATTTCATTGCTGGCTTTATCACCTAGGTCATGTGATTTATGCACAGTAGAAAATGACTATATCTCAGTGGCCAAGTCTTCAACTGGTTTATGTCCTAAAATTAATTCATTTCTTTGTATTTGAAGGCTTGCAATGCAAAATTCTGCTGTGAATTGAGAATCAGTTCTAGGATAGGAATCGTATGATAAGTGTCTTGTTAAAGAGTGCAAGAATAGTTTAAGGATCATGTTTCTAAATAGTAAAAATATATGTGGTGGAATTTTTGGGAAGCTTTCATCTAGCAAAAGGATTTTAATTAACTAGAAAACCCCTCCAAGACACAGACACAGTCTGGCTCAAGCTTGATCTATGAAACACAGGATTCAGTTTTCACCTTGACAGGTATTTTGTTTCTGGCTTTTGTATTGTATCTCTAATGACAGACTTCTGGCTTTCTTTTTTATAGGCTCGGATTATTCCTCAGTGGGATGGTTACCTGGTACTGAATCCCTGTGGCAGTCTTCAACGATTTCATCAAGCAGTCAAAACAATCCTGTGAGAAGGCACAGCATAGCTTCTGACAGCGGGGACACTGGGATTGGTACCTCCTGTTCTGACAGTGTGGAAGGTGAGTTGACACTGCTAAGCTTTGGATATTTCTGAGAGAGAAACAATCCGAAACATTTTAAAGGTGTTTTTCACAAGCTAACTGTACTTTTGCAAAGCTGTTGAGCGCATGCAGTTTTTTTCCTTGCTAGAGCCAAGTGATTGTTTTGGTGAGGGTTGATTAATTTAGTTCTACATGAGTTATGTGCATTAACTTGCACCTCTGCCACAAAGGCGCTGCTTGTGTTACATGTTTTGATAATTGCAGTTACAAGAAGTGCCAGATTTATATGCAGGAGTAATGTCCTGTACCACAGCACTTGATAAACAAGTGGGAAAAAGCAGAAACTTTTGAGGGCGTTGATAAAAGGACAATGCTTTCTGGTATTCATTGTGTGCATCACATAGTGTGTGTCAGCAAAGAAAGTTTGCTCATCGTGCTGTGAGGAAAATAGGGCATGTTGTCTCTTCTCATCTCCACTTCTGGTGGGAAAGAATTTGCGTTTTATTGCATGTCATTTGACACATAGTCAACGATCTTTGAGAAGAATCAACAGGATCTAGAGATTGTCAGAACTTAGTTTGGATTAAATCATGATTAGTCAAAGGTGTTCTTATCAGGGACGGTTACAGCCTCTACAGTGGCAGTGTTTCCGTAGCGTTGTCACCCTCCCTATGCAATGTGTCACTGGAATTAAGCCTGAATGAGAGAGACCTAGACTGTAGTAAGACTTGGGGTTTCCTTCTTGCGTTGACTTATTTCCCATTAAGATTTTCAAGACAGGTAATGAATGGCAGCAGGGCTGTGATACACTTTTCTCCAGTGTCTTTCTATGCCTGATAAATTTTGCAAAAGGGGTAGCTGGAATGAGGAAGAACAGGAAGAATTAGTAGAAATGAAGTAAGGAATGCTGAATCAGTGTAAGACAGAAGTCTCCGTGGAGGGCTGAGCATTCCTGAGGAGAGGTCTGAATGCCTCAGTTAAGTCTGTCAGGCCTCTTTTGCACATGAGAAAATCCTTTCCACCCTCTTTCTGTTGCATCTGTCAGTTGGAAAGGAACTCATAACTTGCTTTCTGCTTCCCTGCATTTCTAAACAGTTGTTGGCTTTGGCAAAATAAAGATTTTGCCCAGATATTCAAATTCTTGGATGTAAAACTGAAATAGTAAATGGTTATTAATGCAGAAGCTTTTTTTTTTTCCCAACAGATTTAGGGGGGATAAAGCACTCTCATGATGTGTATTTATATATAATCACTCTCAGCCAAATGCTACACAATAGTATTTTAAGACACTGCATTTGAATTAAAACCATGCCCTCCCCTCCCCCCTTTTGAGGGCTTCCCGGTTTAGGGGTGGGATGAAGG
The DNA here is from genome assembly GCA_013397755.1 of Cnemophilus loriae. Taxonomy (NCBI): domain Eukaryota; kingdom Metazoa; phylum Chordata; class Aves; order Passeriformes; family Corvidae; genus Cnemophilus; species Cnemophilus loriae. The sequence goes on from VZTF01001716.1 coordinate 4,928,850, forward strand.
AGAGGAAATGAAACAGCAGCTCCTCATCAGATGTTCTGTTCTCCTCTGTAGGCAAGCGAATCATCTGCTCAGGGCTGGGTGAGGGGAGACTGTGGTAGGGGGAGAGAGTAAAATAAAGAGGGGAAAGGTTGCAGCAACAGATAGTTCATGAGGTTTGTCTTTGGCAATGCTTGACAGTGGTCAGTTCTACTGTATCCTTAATGTTATGCATTTCCTGCCACCTTGTTTGAAAAACTTTTAAGTAGCAGAAAAGACAGTGTTAAAGAAAAAAGGAGGAAAACCTAATGATGGAATGAAGATTAATGGAGGAATCGTATGACAGGCCTGGAAATTGATTGTATATGTATATTTTTAGTGGAAGGAGTCGTTGCTTATGGTACCTAGTTGTCTGCATCTCTCAAGCTGCCCTCTCCACACATCCACAAAAAGAAAAGAGTATCATTGTCATCTGTGGAGCTGTCAGGCCAGACTGGTAATTGCAGACTTGATGCTGGCCATCTGCTGTCAATGTGGTGCTTAGGAAGAAGCTCCTGGGGATTTTTCAGAGGGGAATTTTTTTCACAAGTTGGCAGATTATTACACTTTTTAACAATGCTCAGAGAATGAATTGTGGCCTTGCTATTTCCTTTCTGTTGTGCCCACTGGAAATCAAAAACTTAATTCGAGAATTAGCATTAACATCTCTTTTAATTCTGAAGATTCCACCTGAGTTTGTTTGTTCAGATATGTAGTTGCTAATAAATATGCTTATGCAGGGAATGGACTTCAGGTGCATTTAAAATATATTTTTACTGGGATTTTTTCATAGTGTCTTAAATGTTCTTTCAAATTCATCTTCTTACTCATACTAATTTCAGAAGCATTCACTCTATTTGAAAATGCAGGGTTTAAAGAATAGTGACAAGTACCTCTTGTGTTTGGCTCAAACCTTCTTGATTTGGAGGGGAGATGGGTTTTGACAAAGATAGGAGAAAGAAACCTTTTATGTTAAAATGCATTCAGTTGTTTGTATATTATGTTGTGCAAAGTTAAGAAAATTAGGAAGTAAAATAGGCAGTGGAGTTTCACTGTTGAAATTGCATGATGTTGATGTGCACTGTGGGAGCTGAGGAGAGAAATTTATGAACTCTAAATGTGGGAATGTTAGTTTGGGTAGATCTGACACTTGATTCAGAGTGCTCTTAACTTAAAGATTCAAAGGCATTTTATATCTGTTTAAACTACAGTTAATGTGTTTTATTTGTTTCCTGTCAGTAAGTTGTTATGGATTCACATGAGCTTTTGGGCTTCATTTTTAATAACCATTGTGATACCTGTGTATAACCATTCTTTCAGTAGCATTTACAGAAGAGATATGCAGTGTATATTTTAAGTGTTTTTGAGACTGTTTTTAGTTGGCTTACCTAATTAGAGAATCAGGGACTTGGCAGAAATTAAATTGTCTGTAAACCCCAGCAGAGCTCTTTCCCTTGTGCACGTTCTGAGTTTTGCCTTTTGGACAGGAGGGATAAGAATGAGATACTGATGTGATGAGATACAGAGCCAATCAATTCTTGCAGACCAAAACATTTTCCTTCATCAGATAAGCTTGTGCAGCGGAAAGTCCCTTATAAAACAGATCTTTCTCCCTTATTGTTACATGCAATTCGTGATTTAACATTTCTGGTTGCAAACTAATAGTGTGAAAAATCGTAGAATGTTACTTTCCTGGAAGAGAGAGATTGGATGCAGAGAATCAGAGTTACTACTTTTTTAGGAGTTGATGTTCTGCTAGTTTAACTTTAATAAACCCCCTTTTCTAACAACCCTCCAACAACTTCTCTGGAATGCTTAGCTGATGGAATAGGAACTTGTTTTAATATTGTGAGACCCAGAGGAGTCTCTTGTCTGTCATTTTTAAGGGAATATATTATCTTTTTAAGGAATTAAAAAATCCTAATGACTTCAATTGAATTGTAGCATTTCTTTATATGCCAGGGAACACGGAAAAGCCAGAATCAGAGTTATTTGGTTTTGCTCTTTCAAGCACTCTTTCTTGCAGCAGGTCCCAAACATAGTATTCTAATGCTTTTTTTTTTTTTTTTTTTTCTTAAGGAGAAAAAGAAAAGTTAATAAATATAACTATTCAATATAGTGAAAGGCAGAATTGAATTTCAGGAGGCAAAATCTAATTATGAAGTATCTTGAGGGGGATTTTCTTCTGCTGCTAAAGATAATGGGATTGACAAATGTGTATGTCAAACATGTAGATTGTACTATCAGTTTGGGTATCACAAAAGTGCAATAGCACAAGGATCCCAGATCTTGATTGCTGGCAGTGCTTACTGTCTACTGTGTTCTGTGATTTTGGAAGGTGATGGATTTTCAGAGAAGTTCGTGATTTTAATTGAGTTGAGGTTAATCTCTATGCCCTTGGATCCTGGCAAGTATTGGCATATGTTTGGTGAAGTAGCTTGATTATTTGGAGGGTAGAAAATAATTGTGTTTGAGGCATTTTTCCTTGTTTCCTTCCTCTCTGCATGCCAAGTCTCATGTTATGAAGCGGTGTCCAGCCTCTGTGAGTCAGAATTATTGTGTTACTTGAATATTATCTACCCTGACAATCAGAAATATGCACTGCACTTAAGCCTGTATTAGACTCTAGTCCTTTTGAGTGGTATTGCCATGGCTTGCTAGAATGAAGTTTCTATACAGCCGATGGGAATATAAATATTGATACTCAGAGCTTGGCTGTTTATTTTTGGAGGGTTTTAGGATTAAAAAAAAAAAGAATTTAGTGTTATTTCAGATTCTAGTAGCCTATTCCCAGGATTTAATAAATAGGAAAAAATTATGCTAAAAATTTTCCACTAAAATAAGATGAAGAAATTGCTTCATGTGGCAGTGACATACTCCTTGTGAACTAGAGTACTCTGAATTTGAAACTGGCTTGGACTAAACTAAAGGCTCTTACTCGTTTCATATATGAATATTCTGCAGAGAGAAATTGCTGCTTTAACTTCATACTTTGCCTTCTTTTGTGATAGTTTCTCCACAGGAACAAGCTCTCACAGTGTGCCCAGTTTTCCTCACATAAAAATACCAGCAGGGTTTTCCTCCAGCTAGTGGGAGTGTTCTACACAGTGAACTCGGTGCATTTTGCCTTCAGCTAACATCAGTAGTTGTTTTTCAGAAAAATGACTTCTGTTGTTCTAGTTGGAAATAACTCAATGAAAGTAAGTTCTGCTTACTTAGAATTTAGTGGCATTCATGTGGTTAGTGTGCAAAAAGTTATTTCTGCCATATGTATATTGGAGCTATGTCACTGAGTTGTACCAGAATGTATAAGATGGTGGGATGGGGGAGAGGATCAGAAGAGCAAAAAACAAGGAAAAAACCTCCGAACATCAGGGTTGAGATAAAGACAGTTTAATAGTGAAAGAAAAGGCAAGAGAACATTGTGATGTAAAAGCACCATCAGGAGACTGGTTCCCAGCCAGTCTCTGAGCAACAAATACTTCGGATAAACCTTGCCCCTCAGTTTCATTTCTGAGCATGCCATTGTATAGTATGGAATCTCTTTGGTATTTCAGGTCAGCTGTCCCAGCTGTGTCCTCTCCCAACCTCTTGTGCACCCCTCACTGGGGTGGCAGAGGCCGTGGTGCCGTGTAAGTGCTTCTCAGCAAAAGCTGAGACAGTGCTATGTCACCAAAACAAGCACTATAGGGGCTGCTGTGAAGGAAATTACCTCTCTTCCAGCCAAACACTGAACAATTTCTGCCTCTTATTCCATGTCATTTGCATTGTGCTCAGGTGAAATTTCAGGTGGTTGTTTTTAATGTCCTGTAATCTGTATTTTTGGAGTATGGCGTATATCTGGCATTGTGATGAGAAAAACAAGGAGCATCGTACAATTATCTCACCTGTATTAAGGTTAATATCATGAGACGTGGGCATGCCAATCATTATGCATCTTTGCTGAAGGATTTCAGGAAGGACTTTTCACTTTTCCTTCGTACTGTAATGTCAAAGAAGACTCTCTGGTCTGCGTTCAGCAGTTCTGTAGCTCTGCCTGGAGGTGTAGCCTGGGGCTTGACAGAGCAGACTGGTTGCATCCTCCATAGAAAAGTTTGTAAATCGCTGTTTTTTAACAGTTTTACAAGGCTACCTGTTTCTGGAGGGCTTATACTCTGCTCTTAGTCTTTATTCAGCAGACCTGTTTCTACTATAAGATATGCACAGATTAAACTTTTTTTTTTTGTTTAAAGTCCAGTTAATGTATTTAATGTCATCCTTTATTTTAGCCATGATTTCAGTGTACTGGTAATAAGTAATTTCTGTAAAAGTTCCCTTTGAAGTAGAACATAAAAGCTCACTGTTACAGAGAAGCTTTTTCAAGGCCTTGATTATGTTTCTGTGAGCTTCTGTGGTAAGTCAGATGGAGTTTTTACATCAGTTTTGACGGTATAAAAGCAGCAGTGAGGAAGAACAATGTGCAGAGACCACTTGTGCATGAAGCACGGTTACTCCATCTCACTTCCTTCATCTCTGACTTTCTTCACATTAGAGGAATTACGTGTCTGTAAGAGGAAGTGAGAAATATGCAGCAAATGACAAGTCTGATTAGTTAACCCAGGTTTGGAGTAGAATGAGACAGTTTGAATAGTGGGGACTGGTAATGGAGGGATGGGAGGGAAAAGCCTCAAGAATGCTTGCCTGTCTGCTCATGGGGCATTTGTTTGCAGTATCCTCACTTGAGCGGTAGTTGGCCTGTTTTTTTCAGGCGGAATACATGCAAGTTTGGTGCTTTTGCTATGTTAAATTCCTTGGAGAACTGTGATTGGTTTGTTTTAAAAGCTATTATTATTGTTATTATAACAGTGCTTTTTTTTTTTCCTTTTTACCATCTTAAAAGCTTCCTACCCCATCAAATTTTGAAAGAAAACTGGTGCGGGTTTTTCCCAATGCAAAACATGGTGAAAGAAATCTCTTGGGGTTTTTATTTTCTTCCTCTTACAGGGCTGATGAGTAAGATTTTGCTGTGACAATGACTGCGTTTGTGTCAGCAGCAGTCATGAAAGTCAGCATTGTAAAAGTGTTGTCAGCTACACAGAGGTCACTTCTTTGCCTCTGGAGCATGTTCTTCTGGTGTAGTTATCCTGTACAATAGGCTAAAAAGTTTATGCCTTATTTGGCTTATATAAGTAAATACAATTTACGCAACAAATAGCTTTGTAGTGAATACTCGAGCTTTTTCTGCAGAAAAACACTTCTGAGGCATCCCAAGTAGGAAATGCTGGTTGTATACATCTAAACAGTATTTTCTGGGTATGCACATATTGTTTTTAAAATGTCTATTAAGTGGCAAGATCAGAATAAAACCAGAAGGCAACTTAGGTGATTGTGTAGGAATAAAATGAAGTCTGTCCTTAAAGGCAGAAAGATGACTGGCAGGAAAAAATGCAGTGTGTTTTATTCCCTCTAATGCAAAAAGTGTCTCTTGACACCAGTCCTCTTTCCCACTTTGCTAAGTTTTTTGTAATAATAATGAGAACCAGAAAATATACAGGAGTAACTTTGCTAATTTTATGTCAGTTTCTTCTTGGTTAGTTTCCAGAATTCCTGTGATGTTCAGGAATTGCACCCTCTTCTGTTCCCTGTTCTCTGTGTTGCTGTTCTTCCCGGTGCTTAATCCTTGTAATAGAAAAAGTGGCAGCAATGAAATATGTTTGGAAGGAATTAGTTACATTTATGGATGATATAAACATTAATTAGCATCTCCCTCCTTGTTAACTGTTCTTACATTACAATTTATGCCTTATTCCTCAATATGACTGGATTTTTTTTTTTTAAACTCTTACGGCATTGAACAGAAAGTTTATAAGGATGTTGCTGACGAACAGAGGATTGCAGAGGTTCCTGTTTTTCTTTCCCATTAGCTTAATGTCACAGTAGAAATGACATTCCCATTTTGAGGTCACAGCATACTGCCTTTGACAGTATGGCTCTGAAATAGGGATGGAAGTGGAAAAAAATTAGCTTTCATCTTGCCAGATAATAATACAAGTGTGACATGGCAGTCATCTCTTAAAAAAATGACAGAAATAGATCAATGTTAAATAAATTCAGGACACTGGTCCTGAATGCCAGTGTCAAATTCTACCTAATCATAGGTTGGCTTCTTGCAACTCAACTGGTACTTGATAATTTAAATGCCACTGCCTACCTCATGTGAAAATAGGAAGCAAATAGTTTAGTTCAGATGTTTTTAATGCAAAATTAATAAGTATTTTAGCCTCCTTGAGAAAGAATTTGCACTGGATATTTTCATGCTATTGAATCGTAGAAATGTGGTTTGGAAAAGACTGCAGGAGGTGTCTGTTTCCAGCCCTATGCTCAGAGCAGGATCATCACCAAAACAGACCAGGTCAGTCTGGACTTTGTCTTGCTGATTCCTGAAAACCTTCCCAGGAACCTCAGCATCTTTGAATAACCTGTCCCAGTGCTATAAGATGTCCGTGTGAAGAATTTTTCCCTGATGTCCAGCCTGAACCTACCAAGCCATAGATTTTCTGTTGTTGGCCCTTACTTTTTCCGCTACTACCGGGAATAGTGTGGCAAATAAATTTAACTAATTTAACTATCTGACATTTATGTATTTTTGGGGGGGAGGGGGTGGGAGCAGGTTGTTACTGTTTTCTTTTTTTTTTTTTTCTGGCCAAAACTGTGTACCAGTTCATATTATTGCCTGTAGATTTTAGCAAGTGTAAAGACTGTAAACCAGAGTTTAAATATATGTGTATATTTTTGGTACCTCTTGCATTGAGTGTGTCCCTGTGTTTAGGCTGTTATTCTTAAGCATGCAGGATGATTTTTGTCTGGATGTTGGTCTATGAATCAGAAGACTGTATTATGTGCATTTTTGTTAAGTTGTATAACTATGATAAACTCTTAGTGGCACATCCTTTTCCATCAGGGATTAGTCTGTCCCTGTCAAAGGCTAAAACTATTTTGTATTTTCAGAAATAGAACTGTCTTTCTTGGTTGATTTAAACAATGGCATTTATTGTATGAAGCGGCAGGAGGTTTTCAGTTTTCCTGTTTGTAAGTTTTATTCTGTAGGAGCACCTAGAGATTCGGGACAGGATTATAGTTTATTGTTCTATCTTACAAATAAATTCCAAAGAAACAGACACTTCTTAACTGGGTGAGAGGTGTTTCTGGAGTAAGCTTTTCTTTAGAGAGGTGATATGGTTAAAAGTACTCCTTTCTTTCTCATTGCATCAGCCGTCTGCATGCAGTCATACTTTGCTGTTGAGAGTGATGTTTTAATTCTAATTAGCTCAGCTGGAAAATTGAACTAAAAGTATGTTCAGAGTGCATAGAAAGGGAATTGGATTTGCTAGGGCATCCATAATGAGGTTGTGGTTCTCCTCATGTGTTAAAGAAATCTTAATAGATGAGAGAAGTCTAGTTGAAAAAAATTTAGAGATTAATGAGAATTCAAATAGGATGTGCAGAATTTTTGTTTTTTACTATTATGCCCTATTTAGACTAGGAGAAAAAACGCTCATGATCAAAAAAAAAAAGTCCCATGTGAAGAAAACACACTTCAGAGGGATTGGAACAAGATCATCTTTGAGGCCCTTTCAGCCCAAGACATTCTGTGATTCTGTGAAAACAGCGCAATTTTTTGTGGAGTTTTATTTGATATCTGTTGTCTAATACATTTTCTGAAGGGTTCTGAGTGAAGTGATTCATGGCTTCTGTAAAACTGGAAGCGTGCTCTCCCTGGGACATGTGGTCTGAATGGGATCTTAGGTTACTTTCTCTCTCCTTTCAATTCATATCAATGTCCCCAGGTTCAGTATTCCTTTTCAGGTCTTGTTACGCCCACATTTTCTCTCTCTTAGTGGAGTTCAGGAAGAAGAAGGGGAAAACAAATCTGACTTCAAGCAGCCCATAGGATAGGTATGCTTTCCACTTTCAGGCCTATACATGAAATCTTTCTCACCTTGATCAGATATTCAAATGATCTTCCTAGTTGACACTGAGGAAACTATGACAGAGGACTTCAGTACAGGAGGCCCGAATGGGTTAGTTTTACATACACGACTGCTCCAGTTTGTTGCTTTTCTATTTTTTCAGTGTGAGTCCCAAAAAAAAAAAAAAAAAGGAAAAGTACTAAAAGGTTGTTCTGGCCAAATTTCCTGTTTTAGAATCTGTAATTTCTCCTGTTCTAAATGCTGATTTTTGTCCTTGTTTACCTTTGTGAAATAAGGTCTGGTACAGTTGCATTGTTTTTCTACATGTTAAGACTGATATCAGTAAATGACGTAACCAAACTCTTGTGGGATACAAAGATGTGGTATACATGTAGACATGATGAGTGAATAACAAAAATTGAAGGTTTTGTGTTTAACCATGACTTCAATTTTTTAATGGAAATTAACGTTCATTTAATCCTTATTGGAAATTGTAATGGATTATTTTGGAAGGAGGTGAGGAATGTGAAAAATTCTGAATCTCTTAATTATATACTTCTGGAGTTTTGGAATGAAATGGGAACTTGAAAGTAGGTAGGAATATTATGACTGTATATGAATATTTGCTTCAGTTAGTCCTGGCAGGTAGCATAGTCTAGTAGAATTAATAAAACATGTGACTTACTGCCAAAAGTTCATGTTTATATGGTTCTGGGAGTACTGTACTCCCATGAGAGTAGTATACCCTTAATTTACTGTAGAAGTTAAAGAACATTAATTAGACTGATGCTTACATGGGCGGGTGTTATTCCAGCTGTTGAGAAGTCAGTGTGGGACTTGATGGAGCAGGGTATGCATGGTGGAGTTCTGAGTTTCAGAAGTCTGATACCAGACTTGGAGAGGCATGGATTCTTTTTTTTTTGTTTTCTTCTGAAGCTTACTGATTTATAAGGCTGGTTAAATTCGTTTGTTTTATTACATGTGCTTATATAAACAGATTTATTAGTATGCATTATATGAGAGTTTCTATGTGCATATATATATATACACACACACAACAGTTACCATGCTTGTTTTTCCAATATCATTAATGTTTTCGGTCTGTAATAACTGAGGACATAAATTAAAATCTAAAAATTGTGTTACAAAAAGACAGGTAAATAGAGATATTTGGAGTTGCTGTTAAGAAGCTGTTCTTGCATTCAGTGTTTATAATTGTTATTGATACAGTTGTTTCCATTGCTTCATTATTTCAAATTTGTAATCCTAATTTGCCTATAAATGTTAGCCTGAGATGCAAAAGGGAATTTAGCAGTGTGTGGTTATAAAAATATTCTGTGCAAGGTGAAGCACAGTAGTTTTGATTATCAAAAATCATTTTTGTAGACCTCTCTTCTGAAGCTGAGGTGCATCAATAACCTTACACCACTTGAGTGGGGATGTGAAGAAGATCTGTGTGTAGCTTCTAAAATTGCTACCCTTTGCAGAGTTTCAGATTTCGTCCTGGTAGCTAGGATGTGGGCTGAATGCCATTACAGTTTGCTATGTTAGGGATTTACTGGTGCTATTGGGTAACCCCGAAGAACACTGTGGATACCGCATTGCGCTAAATTACTGTCTTGTGTTTCTCTGGGGTGGAAGATGACTTCAGCTATTAACATAATTAGACAGATTTAATTTTTTTTTTTTTTTTTTAATTTAAATGCTTTCTGTAAGTATGCAATTCATACTTTCTGAGCTAGTGGTTATGGAACTGACTTTGTTTCAGAGCCAGAGATCAGGTCTCAAGTTTACCACACCAACTTTTATGATAGACTTTGGTCCCTGCTTGTTCTGATCGAAAAATAAGATCTGAAATTGAGTCTACGTTTTAAAAAGAGTTCTGTTTTTAATTTCTGGAACGTGCTGTGCTAGTAATACCTTAACTGAGGTGTTTCTTAATAGGCTGGAGAGCAGAGAAGAAACAGTTTTGTTTTGTTTTGGTTTTTATATGGGGATCAGAGCACTGCTAATGTGCTTGGATGCCATAGTGATAAGTACTATAAATATCCAAATGTGTGAGCCAACAACTGGAAATAAATTTGTAAGCACTAAATTCTTTCCATTATCAAAGGCAGCAATTGAAACATTTTCTGTTCTCCCACCTCTTGCTCTGTTCTTTTAACTGTGCACATCACAGAAAACAAAAAGGCCATGAAACCTCTGTCTTCCAGCATTCCTGGGGAGCAGAGAAAAGCAATCACTAAACCCTCTGAAGGAAAATGTAATTCAGATTGTTTGTGTTCAAGCTTGTTAGTTGTCTGTAAACAGTGAACCACTCTTCTGTTTAAATAGTCTAAAACTGGGTAGCAATACAGGTAGTTGCGCTTAAAATAGCTGCAGTTTTTATGTCATGTGGTATGTGCTGTGTAAGCATGATGGGCTATGTTCAGTACTGCTGGAGATTCTGTGGGTCCTCAGGGAGGCGTGTTGGCAGTGAACCAGCATCCCATGCAGGTGCTAGATAAACCTTGCTGTTGGTAATTGAGATGCCAGATTGATTTTTAGAATTATGGTGATCAAATCCCAAAACTGCACCAAGGAAGGACTTTTTTATTTTTTTGTGTTTGTGTGTAGTGCCTTTTTGTTTCAAATGCTTTAGTATGTTTTATCTTAAAAGACTACAGATATCATCTCAAATATGCAAGTTGGAGTTGAGTTAGAGTTCTGTTATCTACAGTAGATCAAGTCTTTTAATCTATGACTGCTGATATAATTTGTAGCGAGTGTGTTTCATTCCAAGGAGGATGAATTCAGTGTACCAAATGGTGCCTGACATATATACAATTTGGCAAAGAAATTTCTGGTCTTTCAGGATGAGAAACATTCTGTTAAGGCATTTTTCATAATTAATTACTTACATTTTCTTGCTTTTATGATTTAGTTGGATTTATTGCTTACATTTAATTAGTGTGCTAGTCATAAAATTTTCTAGAGTCTTTGTAAGGGCGCTAAACTCTGTCTTTTCTCTGGCATAGGAAGTGGGGGGAGAAAAAACAACTTTAGAAAGGGATTGCCAGTGAAAGAACGGGGAAGTTCTAAATTGCTGTTAATTTTTGTTTAATTTATTTTAGAAATTATTTACAAAGCTAAATATTTTCGTTAGGAAAAGCTGGGATAAAAGACTCTACTGGTCATTACATGTTTCTCTCCTGATTCAGTATCAGTTTATTTAAGCATTGGTTATAGTTAAAATGAGATCTTTCAGCCAGTCTTGTCAAAGGGCACAAATGACCTTTAATTTTCAGGATATTTCTAAGAAAATGTGACATACAGGTTCATTTTAATAGTATAAAACTGTCATTATGTTACAAACAGACTACTAGCAGGTGAAAAAACACTCTTAAGAGTTAATGTGTGCATGAAGTTTGGGGGTTTTTTTCCTCCAGCCTTAAAAATTATCCTTCATGGCTTCTTTGATGGTGGACATATAAGGAAGCAATAGTTGCCCTCTGGAGTGGAGGCTTGTTTTTTACAGTACATAAATCCTCCAGAGAGTGTGAGATTTGGTTCTAAGTACACCCTCAGAATTAACGCTCATAATTTCACTTGTGTAACACTCACATTTACTCAAACTATTAACTGTCTTCCAAAAAACACCTAAAATTAAGCCCTCAGAATATGTGAAGGTTGGGGGTCCTGGAAGAAGAGTTGTTTATGGACAGTACAGAACTGTGAATCCCTCTCCTTTGTTTGATGCTGTAGGTAAATTGTGTATTAAAATTTGAACAACTCTCTGTTACTAATAGTCTTAGTATCATGGCTCCACAGGTGTGCCTGAAAAAATAGAATGTTAAAAGCTGGAGTCAAAATGTTGAAAGCCAGAAGGTGCACGAAAGCAAAAGCTTTTCCACATCGGTTTATTGTATTTAATTAGTTTGGTGGGATGGGATCCAGTAACTCTTCCATATCTTCTTGTTGCTGCTGTTGCTTTCAGAAATGTTTGTTAGTCATAGGAATCTTGCTATAGGAAAATGCTGAGAATTTCAGGTGGGTCTTACACTCCTTTCCCCTAAGTTTATTACTACTTTGTTTTGCTTGAATTTGTGAAATTTAAAAAGGTAACCAGGGTAGCCAGTACTGCTAAGCGTAAAGAGCAGTGGGAGGAAGCAGGTAAAGTTTGCTAAGTGACGTTAGACTAGTTATTGTAAGAGTTTGTTTCCTGTTCTTCATTTGGAAAATACAGGTAATGATGCTTAATTTTTGAAGTATGAAAAGTGACTTCTTCTGTAGGATATAGAGCTGTGCTGAAATCCAATTTAAAGTTAATCCTCTGTGACCTGAGTTGGGTTCCAGATGGTGACCTACATGTGGAGTAGGCTGTTAATTTGTTATCAAAGCCCTGACGTGTCCAAGAAACTTTAAGGGAAGGTGGGATTATTGTATGGTAAATGAAGGGTAGAGTAGCAAAGCTAGGAATATAAATGTTAGAATATTTGTTTTCTTTTTTTTTCCCAGTTTCTTATTTAAATGTTGTGGTTTTTCCCAAATCTTGGTAAGTAATTATGTAGACTGCTAGGTCTTCAACAGACCTACTCCAGTTGAATATTAGCTACTGTTAACATATTACCGTCTCTTTTACCACTTGGGGATCAGCATCTGAAGGAGAGAGACTTCCCCAGTGAGTTAAGTTATTCTTGAGGCAACAGTTGAATTTTTGGGATTGCTGGGGATGATTTCTGGCCGTTGGAAGGGATTACTGCTTGATGTAGGCATTCCCAAAGTGTATTAAGTAAATTGCTTGTGGCCCAGGAAGTGCTTCCAAGAGGTGCACAGCAGTGGCAGTGCTGCAGCAAGGCAGGCTGGCTGTGCTTGGCGACCTGGCCTGACCTTGGTCTGCAGTAGGAGGAAGGAGTCAGGCAGGGACAGTCTTGCTGTGAAACAGTGAAAGCCATCAAGCAGTATCCTCCTGCCTCGCTGGACCTATGGCAGCCTTGCCACTGTGGCTGCTCAGAGCACCTGCTTCTGCCTGTAAAAGGATTTATTTTTCCATCTGAGTAAATGTACATGTGTTCTAATTGTACAGAAGTCTGTGTGATACTTGAAAGAGTTACCAATTAAAGGGCTGTCAAATATTGAAACAGGCTGCCCGGGGAAGTGGTTGAATCACCATCCCTGGAGGTTTTCAAAAGATAGCATGTAGATGTGATACTTGAGGCCATGGTTTTAGTGTGGAGCTTGGTAGTGCCAGGTTGATGGTTGGACTCAATGATCTTGAAGGTCTTTTCCAACCTAAATGATTCTGTTCTAGGATTATGGATTTGGGCTGGGGCTCCCAAAGTGACAGTACAGGGGTAACCTAGGAGGATGACTACTATGCAAGGCTCATCTGGGGGAGATCTGTGGAGGAAATGAGGCTGGAGTGTGAGATTGGGAGAAAAAATGAAGGTGTGTTCTCTCTTCCCCACTCTTGTAGCCTGGCATAAAACTGAAGGGTGCTGGTCCTGTTAAAGCTATTCCTGGTAGGCTGTGAAACAAGAGATACACTGCTCTGTGGTGAGCAGAACAGGTACCAGTTGAATCTAAATATTTTAATATTTCATTAATATTTAGTTAATATTTCATTAATAATTAGTTAATTATTTCAATATAAAGACAATCTTAGTAGGAACAGGGATTAAACTGTCCTTAGTGGATAATTATCTAGTAGACATAGCCAGAATCTCCAGTCTCCTTGAAAGTGGGATTTAACCTTCTAAAGTTACTTGACATTGAATTGAGGGCTCTGTTTCTACCTGTAGTTATGAAGAAAATGTGAGGTACTGATACACACCTCGGTCAATCACAGAGTTTTAACTCTCTGGAATGATAGTGCGTGCTGGGAGCCCTCAGGTTTTGCTCTGATCCCTTGTGTTAGAGGATGTCTCTTAACTGTCCTCGTGTGAGTTTCTCTTCACATGCACGTCCTTTGCCCTTCATGTCTTAGGTGAGGTAGTTTTGCTGCTGAAAGGTATCAGCCTAGCTAATCTGGGAATGCTGTTGTAGGAGATGGCAACAGAAGTAAGTTAGAGAGTTGGAATAGTAAGTTTCTTATGGAGACTGAGAAAGTACAACTTGAGTCTGTCTTGCAATAGGAGGGGGTAAGTATGTACCTGGTACTGGGTGTTCTCTTACAGAGAACAAAAATATCTAGAATTATGCCTCTGTGGAGGGCAGGGGCGGATTTCTGTTCTGATGGGCTAAGTTACTCCAGGTTTTTTGAGTCATCCGTAGCTGGGGATGAAAAAATAATGCCAACAAGAGAGGGTATCTGGTGGCTGTTGAAGTAGATGGTATTTGTGGCATGGGTATCTTGCTGATACAGAAAGGAAGGAGAACAGATGTATTGTGGCATCCGCAGTATTTTTTCCCATTTAGCCATTACTTTTAAAGAAGGTCCTAGGGGGATATTTGGTTTCTTCATGTCTTCACTGTTAAGTGCTTTTTGTTGGAAAATGGAATTGGAAGCTGTAGATGGCCTTCATAAAAGGGCAAATGCAAGTTAAGATCTAGACTTCTAAAAAAATGATACAGCTAACCACGAAAGAAACTCCCTGTGGCAGTATAGGTTTTCACTCATACTTCCATTTCAACAAAATCAAGTTGCCTGTTTACATGACTGCTGTTCTGGAATATTGCTTTATCCTCTTATCTGGGAGGGGGAGTGAAAATAGAACCCATTAATCTAAAAATTGTTCTACTTAGTTATATAACCGTTTCTTAAAAATAGCCCTTAATGGCTGGAGAAGATAGATGCTGTGGGATACAAGTTTCGCTTGGTTTGTGCTCTTTTGCATAGAGAATCCACATCGCGTGCATAATATTTCTTACTATTTTGTGGTGGCCAGCTGCATGTAACTCACATGTACTCACACAGCAGCCTGTGAACATCCTGTAGGACACTTCTCTCTCAGGTGCTGTACATGTACGGCAGCAAAATAGCACCAAAGGTGAAGCTGAGTGTAGAGAGGCACATTAAGAGAATGCATTGAGGATGGGGCATTTCTCTGTGTGTGTGGCACTTACTGCTGGGAAAGTTTAACTTTTTGAGAATGATTGTTCAGAGCATCCTTTATTCTGTTATATTTCTAGAAATCACTATTATATTTGGCTGTGGATTTGTGATATCCTTAGTTAAAGAGGCAAAACACATAAATCAAAAGGTTTATTGTATTCTGGTAAAACAAGTTCATTCTTTTTAAGGCATACTTCTATCTTAACATGCTCAGTTGTCTCATCTAAGGAGATTTTAATGTAAGTTAGGTTAGCCTTTTTCTTTACAGATTAATTTAGCAGATGGCCATTGCAAGCTTAGACCAGTAGTAGTCATCAATAACTTGTTTTCAGTGACTGATATGGAATAAAAATTTGCTCTTGGGCTTACCTGATGTTTACTTTAGACTATTTGCTCAGATAAAATCTGTGAAATACTTTCTGCTTCAGTTAAATATCCCATGGTATTGTATTTGTCACTTGTTCTTTTAATGAACCTGTACTTTCAGATTTCTCTAACACTGGCATCTGGAATAATTGAGCGGAGTAAGGAAAACAAGAATAGAATCTTGCAGTAGTTGACTTTGCTGTAATTTATTTTTCTCTGCTGAATAATACTTTCCTGTAAGAAAAGTTTTGCCTGCTGCTTTTTGAAATGTGTGCCTGTTCATTAGAGCTGCCCTTGTTGCACAGGACAGAAGCCTGACTTCATTTTGGAGTGGCAGGATCCCACCTCTATACACTGATACTTTCCTTTACAGTCCCCTGTTATACCTTCTTCTGAATCTGGGTTTCATGTGAGCGAGCTACATTGACCCAGATCTGGCTCAAAAGTAGGAGTTACTAAGATTTTTTCGAAAATGCTTCTCTTTTGGAGTTGTGGATTCCCCATCTGAGTATTATTAGCCTAGATATTGCTGGGCAAATTGGCACTTCACAGAAATTTTAATAGGCAGTACTCTATTTTTGCGTCCTAAAATATCATTATGCTAAGATCCCTTGGGCAGGACAGATATGCTTGGTGTGTATCTGATATGTTGAGGCCATAGGGGTTTTCTTTCTTCTCTCTGCATATACCTAATGAGTGTTAGGACCTCAGGTTTACTATACCTCTCACCTGTACTTGCCTTTTTCTGTTTGTTTGTGGAGTTTGTATTTGTTTTCCACTGTCACTGTTACACTGTCTTGGTACAGTCTCCCTGAAGTCAACTTTTGAAAACATTGACTGTTAGAAGTTTTTGTTAAGCTTCGTTTGTTGAAACACATGTAAAATTTTATTGAGTCTTATGATAATTGATACTGCCAAACAGGTAGTTTTAAGAAATTTTTTTTTAAAGCAGAATGTGGATCATTTTACCCAGTATTTTCTTGCACTAAAAAATCCAAACCCAAAACAGCTATATATTTCAGAGGTATCTGTATTAACTTTTAATAAGGAGTGTTTTGGATGACAGGTCATTCTACCAAGTGTATTTTAACGTCAGTTTGTACAGAGAACTTTGACCTCAAATCTGACTGCAGTGGCTCCTAGGAGAAAACTGTCTACCGAGTTTGTCTCCTGTGTAGTGGTTTTTTAACTGATCGTGTCTGATAAAAAAAGCAAATGTATGATCTCTCTGTGCTTTTTTTTGGTACTGATTTTGGTTTGATCACCCCTGTGCAATTCTGTGGGAAGATGCTCAGGTTGCCTCTTGTCATCTAAATTAAGTGATGGAATTAAGAACTTTGCCTCTTGAAATGGGTTGTGGAAGGCAGAGATTGATTTCTAGTGCTAAGGTGAGATCATATGAAGATATGGCCCACTGTGTCACTTAGTTGGATGTTCTTGCTGCTAGAATCTTAAGACCTTCACTACGGAGGTTTTTGCCAAGTCTGTTATCTCAGAAGGTGTGGTGGGAACCTGATGTTAATGTACAGGGATGACCTCTCAAGCATGGGACAGCATTCTTTAAATAAATCAAAGCTGGTGAGTGTTGGCTGTTCCCTAATGAGACTTGATCAAAGAGCAGACTTATGAAAGAGTATTTCAGTACCAGAAATACTCCAACTTAATACAAAGTAGTAGCTCCTATAGGGCATGGCATGTTCCTTGTCAGTACTGTGTTCTAGGGAAAATACTGTGTTTTCAGGTAAATCTAAGTGAAGCAAGGCAACCTTTTACATGGTAGGCTGAAAACAGGATGTGAATAATATGAAAATAGGGAAATACGAGTAATTTTCTTTGAGTAAATACTTTTCCTTTGCTCAGTGAGGAGGTGTAATTTTCTCTTTTTCAATGACAGTCAGTTTCTGTGTTAAGCTTTAATAAACTTTAGAACATACTTGTTTCCCGCTTCTTTTTTTTTCATATTATTTGCAGATGGAGAGTGTTGTCTTCATTACTTACTCTAAGTAGGATTGTGGCTACCTTGTCACCTCTCTGGCAAACAAGGGAGAAGGTGTGTTTGCCTGAGGGGCCTGGAAAAGAATGAGGAGTCACAAATGGGGGAAAAGTAAATTCATTAACTGTAGAGGAGAAGGGTAACGAAGATGGATACCAAATGGCCAGGTCTTTAATAAATTAGATGTGATATGTTAGGCAAGTTTCTGTTCAGGTATGTTCATACATATGTACTGTTCCCTTTGTTTGTAAGGATGTCTGAGAAGCCGTTTGCCATTTTCTGGAACTCAGTGTTACCTCTGCATTTCTTTCCTTGCATAAGTATGGATGTCATCCTGCTACTTATGAGTGCAGCTTTTACTCTTTCCAGCATGGCTTTCTGCTGTACTTACTAAAAATCCTTTAAACTTGCCTTGTAGTATTTTTTGATATCTGTACATTGTAGAAGGCCTGTGAGGCTGTCCTGCCATTTATTCCTTCTTCCATCTCTCTACAATAACATTACTCAGGTATAGTAGCTTTACCAGTATTTCATCTGAAACAAAGTCCTAAAAACAACAAAATTACTTCAGTGTTTGAAAATCCTGTCTCAGCTGCAACCTTCTAAGTTCACATTCATATTATTCAGTGTTGTACTGTTCAAATTCTTTGTGAATTACACAGCTTTTAAATTCCTTCACCTTTTAAAACTAGTGAGTTTTTAGGTGCAACTCGCATTCTTTTGGTATGCAACACAGTAGATTACAGAAAATCCCATACAATTAATGTGAAACAAAGTAGAACTGACTTGGAGTTTGCAACCCACATCTTATATAAAAGAATTCTGATTGATACTCGCAGTACAGTGATGGTGATGGTGGAAGGCAGTGAACTTCCTTCTTTTTTCCAATTAATATTAATTGGACTTGCTTCTAAACACCACACAACTGTTTCTGCTTTAAAGGTGTAGATGTGACACAACCATGTCAGTTTACTGGCAGTAAGTATTTTAGCATTTAATACTATTTAAAATTAGTATTAGTTAGTGTTAGATTTTTCCTCTAGTAAGTTTTTGTTAGTTATTCTTTTATATTAGTTCCTTGCTGTTCAAACACAGAACTTTATAAACAATAATGTTTAGGAATTCCTTCTCTTACAAAACTTGTTAAATGTCTGAACAGTTTCTTGCTGTGTCTGCAGTGCTTCCCTTTCTGCCACAGCTTTCTGTGATGCGTGTTCTTATTTATTCTTTGTAAGAGAGTTATTTGCAGAGATTCTTTCCTTCATTCACCTCATATTTTGACATAGTAAGTCAAAAATAGTAACTTCATAGTAACTTGAAGTAATACTTAAAGTAATATGAAAAGGGCTTGTAAAAAGAATGATGAAGAATTCTAGACAGTACAAAAAAACCCCCCAACAAACCAACCAAGCCGAAACCATTCCCATGAGTGCTGCTGCACCCTGGAAAGGCATGCTTTTGCTTCCAGAGAATGATGAGTCAATATGCCTAGAGCTTTTTACTAAAACTGGCCTCCTGCCTGGCCACTTCGAAGTGTCTCATTTGGCTCATCTGATTGTCTCTGCTGCATTAAGGCCTGTCCAGTTTGTGAGTAGGTCGGCAGGGAGGAACACACATGTAGCATCAATATTGCTGTCATGGCACATCATCCCATTGTCTTTGTCTTCCAGCCAACTCCCAGGAGAGTTAGACACTTCTGTTGTTGAAAGCAGCTGTTTTGGAGATTTATGGGAAGCACCCACATGCTTGCGTGGTAGATGGAAGAAGACTCATGGCCCCTTCAGTCCTATGCTGGATGCTGGAATTGTTTGTGGCTTGTTGCTGGGGTCCGTGCAGTTAAGAACTACAGAACAGTTCGGAGGAACTGACGTCCTATAATGAATGTCAGAGCTTTTGTTCACTAAACTGCAGCCAGATTCAAGACCTTCAGTTTGTATAATGGAGGCTTGACTTCCCCTGTTTATCTTCTGCTCAGTTAATAAGAATAGTACAGTTTATTTTCCTGGATTGGGGTGAACTATGTCAGTGTTTTGGGGAGGTGGGTGGGAAGGGAGGACAGGAAGGGAAGGTCAGCTGTTTTTAATACTGGTGTTTTTCTCCATGATCAGGGCATTCTAATTATACCCTGGATAAAATATCAAATTTCAAAGTCTTTCACACAAGGAAGGTTCTCTGTTTTCAGTGGCATTAGATACACATGCATCCCATAAACACGTGTATCAAATGCATTTTGTTTTTTATTAATATTGGGTAACTATATTAGCTGATTGCTCTGCTATTGTTTGATAATATCTTATTGGGAGCAGTGAAGAATTTGTCCCATGCAGAAGTGTATCTTAGATGGGAGTTCTCATAGCACTGGTTTCATTTTGCAGCTTAAGAAGTTGCTTAGGGTTACAGTGAACCTTTTCTGACTCGTATGTTTTGACTGTTGGGCGACAGATAAGGGTTTTAAGTAGCTGCGTGAGGGTGGTGTGTCTGGCCTGAGAAATTACTTCAGAGGTTTTTCTTCCAGTGATTTGAAAAGCATTGCACAGGAAAATGCAAATGAGTAAGAGGTGTTCATTAACTTTATATTGAAGTGTTTCTTTCTTCTACCCCTCTTTCAGAAGAAAGTGCCTGCTGTGCTTTCTCTTTGTGATTAGTTTTTTTTTAAGACCAAAATTGATTCTGTTACGTTATTTTCTATGCCAGGTAAGCAGTAATTAAATATTTCAGAAGTGTAACACAAGATGGTAAGAAAGCCATATGAAATGTTCTTCATTTTTTTATTCCATCTGCTGCTATTATGTGGTAGAAATCTTGTAACGTGTTTTTAAAATAGCATGTTTTCAATTCTCTTATTTATGTGGCTTTGGAACTGCTGGATCAGGTATTAAAATGCCATGCCTATTAAAAAAGTGCTCCAGGGAGTTTTGTGGTGGGCCCCAAGAAAAGTTATTAGGATAATTGAAAAGAAAAAATTGTCATATAATCTTAGTTCTGCGTAAAGGAAAACCAGTAGCATCTAGCTACTTTTTTATCCTCCTGTCTCTTTCAGTTTTCATTAAAGAGAGCAGTTTTAAGCTTTGAAAGACTCTGGAGACACACAAGCCGTGTTTAAGAGTGTTTGTAATCTTCAAATAAATACCAGATCAGTGAAGTAAACCCCAAGTAATTCCGAGGAGAGAGTGCTTTCAGTTCTGAACTGCCATTTGCTTACCCCCGCCTGCATGCAAGGGAAAAACCTGCTGCTTGGATGAAGTAGTCTTTGGCAGGATTTGGCCAGATGGAGCTTATTCCTGTGTTTACAGAAGAAATAATGTTTCTTAAGTTTCACGATGCTTTCTGTATTCTCTCCTATTTTCAATGCAATCTACTAATTTCCTGCTTTTTGTGTTGCGAGATGTTTCCAAATGCAGACTGGTTCTCTTTCCAGCTGAGCCTGCAGGCAGGGCAGACTTAAGCAATATGCTCTAAGAAAAAGTGTGAATTTTCTCATATGTTTCAGTGAGCGTTAATGGGAAGTCTAATTAGGACAACTTGAAGCCAAAATTACTGTGTTCCTGTTTGAGACAAATTATTGGAGACATCCATCAGCTGTACTTGAATATAAATGGCATTGCAAGTTCAAATCTGCTTGAAGAGTTTAGAATTGGAAGTGAGGAAAAGAAGTTTAAAGCTTAACTCAAAATTAATTAATTCTTAATTTAATTAAATTTAGAAGAAGGAAAAAATTAAAATCTACCACATATTAATAAGTCTATAATCTAATAAATGAAGGAGATGATGTATTTCTAATTATTATTGGTTTTAATTTTAGTTTGCAGACCATGTATGGGTAACGTTAAGTCAGTATTTTAGGCTGAAAATACTATATTAAATACTACTGTGTATTTTTTACTATTTTAAGTTTTACAGATACATGTGTACAAGATTTCTTTTACCTTTCTCTTGCAGATGTAACATTTCTACTCCTAGAAATCTGCATAGCCTAAAACATAGGTCAGTTCTTTTTGGATCCTAATATACTCTTATTTTCTTTGGATATAAAAAGGCCTGGGACTGCTGCCTTTGCTGGACTGACTTTGTGCTGTGTCAGATTCAGCTTCTAGGTAAGGCTCAATACAATGTTTAGTTTTCTTGAACGTTACAAAGCCAGCAGCCTCAAGCTAAGGAGTCATCTGTACAAGAGGAGATGCATTTCTTTCTGCTGTACATTTTCATCCCTACTTTACCTAAGAGTCTCTTCCTGCTCTTCTGCTGCATGTTCTCCAAAAGCAGGACTCTAACCTGCACTTTCCGTCTCATGATATATATGTTTGAGACTCCAGCTCCATCAGGTCATATACCTCTCTTGCTTTCTTGTCACTGCTTTGACATCCTCAGACAGAGGTGGCTGTGTACCTTTATTTCCATTGCAGGGCAGGACTGGAAGCTGCAGCTGCTGCAACACAGCACAGCCAGATGTACCCAATTTGTAGTGGCTTTTGATGCACGTGTCTGATGTGCCATGAGAGAAGACAGGAGGCAGAGCTGAAAGAAGCTGATACTGTACCTGGCACATGCAAAAAAGTTACATATCACAATTTGGAAATGAGTAGTGTTGCAATGTCACCATCTCCAGTGTTGAAATATCTGTGGGCACTGATGTGTTTGGTCAGAAGACTGTGATTCTTTCTGCTTGAAATGGGTTGTGTGGCCTTTTGTCTTCCTTTTAAACATATCCTACCTCTTGAGCAATGTCAAGACAGAACAGCCAATAAAAGTGTTTGTCTCTGCAGTGTATTAATTTTTAAGGAAGAAGTGCAGGGAGGAAGGAAGGTCTTTCATCTTGCGTGCAAAAAATGTTACCCCCACATAAGTTAGCAGCATGATAAATCAGGTAACAAGCTGGTAGTATTCTACTCTCCATTTAACGTTATCATAGAATCAGAGAGTATCCTGAGTTAGAAGGGACCCACAAGGGTCATCAAAGTCTCACTCCTGGCTCTGCACAGGACAGCCCTGTGTGTGTTCTCTGGCCACCATTAGAACACTGTGAATAGCTCATAAACTGTTGGCCCACTTCAACCAGCTCTGACAGTTTTGCCAATTCTTACAGAGAGTGATGTTCTGTAACTACTGTGCAAATAGGCGGCTGGGTAGAAGCAAGAAACTGTGTGGTGTGACCTTGTGCCCTGAAACGGGAGGGTACATGCTGTGGCAGGGACTCATTGGGAGACAGGAAGGCTTCAGCAAGATTTTCTGCCTTCGTAGGAGTCCTGGCGTTAACTATGTAATAAATAGGTATCAATCAAGGAACTGTTCATTCTTTTGTGGGCTATGATGCACTTGCCTCATGGATTGTGTGACTGTAGGACGGTATTATCTTGTGTTGGGCTGCAAGTGCAAGAAGTGAGGAAGTCTGATCCCAAATAGGGAGGAATATTCGAGTTTCAGGTAAGGATATTTTTATTTGGATACATGGAAAAAGAAAGTTGTTGCACCATTGGAAGCTCTCTTCCTTTTCCGATCTGTGGTGTGTGGTATATTGAGTCAAATACATGCTTTCAAAGTGTGCTTAATAAATAATATGTTCTGGTTTTCACCAAATCACGTTAACTTAGTGTAGCCATCGAACTGGGTATGCAAGTTGTAGAGCAAGTTTTTTTTACTTTTAAATTATCCCTGTATGAATTCATGTACTAGCTGACAAATCTCAAAGAAAGAAGTTCTCTCTAGGTTAGGATAAAAGAAATAAGAAGAATGTATCTATCTTGCTTTTTGGCGAAAGGGACACCAAAAGAATCTTTTAATTAGAGCAACTTCATTCTGTCTATCTGCCATGAACCAGACTTGGTGGGAGCTGATCCTCTAATGAGAGAATTAGGTATTTATTTCTGGTTGCCCACAGCCTGCCATGCTAAGGACACGTTGCTGGGTGTGTGAGAGCTCCCAGCCAGTCCCCAGTAATCTCTCCTTTACCTCTCTCATCTTTGCTCTACTGTTCCGTCCTGAGTATCACCTCCCTGATTCTCTGTTCTTGATATTTTGACTTGGGAAAGATTTTATAAACTGATACACACAGTTTCTCTGTGGTGTTGTATTTGGGTCTGTAAATACACAGACACTCACTCACTCCTGCCCCAACCCGTGGTGGGATGGGGGAGAGAACTGGAAATGTAGAAGTGAAAGAACTCATGGGTTGAGGTAAAAACAGTTTAATAAGAAAGAAGAAGGAAATTGTAAGGAAAGTTACAAAGAGAAATAAGCACCAAGAAAGGCTGCAAATTAAAACAGTTGGTCACCACCAGCTGACTGTTGCCTGAGCAGCAGCCCCCCAAACCAGCCTTCCCCCTAGTTTTATTGCTGAGCATGGTGCCATATGAAATGGAATATCCATTTGGTCATATGGGGTTAGGTCTTCCAGCTGTGTCCTGTCCCAGCTCCTTGTGCACCACCAGCTTCCTCACTGGCACGGTGGGGTGAGAAGCAGAAAAGGCCTTGACTATGTGTAAGGACTTCTCAGCAGGCACTAAAATATCCCTAAATCACCAACACAGTCTCCAGAACAAATCCAAAACGTAGCCCCATACCAGCTACTGTGGAGGAAATTAACTCTTTCCCAGCCAAACACAGCACAGGAAGCATACTTGGAAATTGGTGAGATCCAGAAGGGCTGAATAACTCTGTCCAAGTAACTATTATTAAACTGGCTTGTCTCCAGCACTGCCATTTTACAAAGTGCATTTATTGAGTTGTTTTGCCTTTAAAAAACGAGAAGAGGGGTGATGGAAGAGGAACCAGTCTTCGGGCTCCTGACTGCCTCTACTGTTTGTGGTATAAAAGCTCCTTAGTATTATGTGGGGTGCGGTCGAAATCCAGCCTGCCACTTTAAAGCTGGGAAATGAACAATGGTTTCTTTGGCTCACAGGCTGAGAATTCTACCTGGAGCTGCTGTTGCCAGTGCTTAGCGTACTTTTCTTTTTGTAATCATGACACCTGAGCAAAATATACTTGAAAATCTCCCACTTTAATCAGTTTCCATTCTCATGGTTTAGAATGGTCTAGAAGGCCCTATTTTGTCAAGAAACCTCTTTCCTTCTATTTTTCTATTTCACCTTGAGTTTGATATTTTGTTCTATCTGAACTAATGTTAATGGGCTCTATGTTGTACTTACTTATGTGATAAATTTCTTTTCACAGATCATTCAACTTCAAGTGGTACATCATCGTTTAAGCCCAGCCGATCACTGGTTTCTATTCCCACTGCCCATGTGATGCTGTCTAGTGCCAGTTCTTCACTTTCCAAACACAGGGAGGCTTTCAAGTCTGATGGCTCAAAATGGAGTACAAGGTTTGTTCGGTCGGGAGGAGGCAAAAATCAGGGAGCCCTGGACAATTCTCTTGATATGAAAGATGCAAGACCAGTAAGAAAATGGTCCTCCTTGTCTAAACTCAGCTCACCAAATAACTTCAGTGAAGATGGAAGTAGTCATTCAGTGGAATACAGGGCTGGTACGGACAAAGCTGTGCCACCTCAATTAAGGACAAATGGGCCGAGTTTTTTGCATGACAGCATGGAGTTGCTAAAAATTGACGACAAAGAAATAGGGAAAAAACGATCTTCTCTACTGGACTGCAAATACAAATTTGAAACGTGCAGCAAAGATGACTTGGTTTCGGATTCCCCAAGTAGGAGACATGCCTTAGACTTGACCTACAGTGCCTTACCTGAAAGCAAACCTACTGCAGGTGGCTGTGAAGCTTTCGGCCAGAGATACGCGACACTAGGACAGCAGGCTGTGAGCGGAGCTCCCATACAGCCGGCAGTGAGGACTCAGATGTGGCTCAAGGAGCAGTTACGGGCAAATCCCCTGGACTGCAGGCCTGCTGAGGAGCCCTACAGCATGGCTGCATGGCACACGCAGCAGCTTGAAGACTTTAGAGTAGCAGGTGACCAGCCTGTGCAGGTAAGGCTAAAGCTTGGTGTTTGCTGCCATCATGTGGCATCCTGTGTTATACCTGAGGAATAACAGGCAGTTTTTGATGAAACAGGAAGGGGAACAGGTCCTCCTAACCAGGTGATGGTATTTTTAAGCTTTGGTTGGGGCTCTTGCTGCTTGTTTCTCAATATTAGTTGTTTGTTGGGTTTTCTTTTACTTCTGCTGTCTGCTTACAGTTTGCTCTGATTCATTGTGCCTGTCCACATGGGACTAGCTTGTCTTTATCTGAAGCTGGGCACAGGAAGAGGTTCATCAAGTAGCCTTTTCAGTAGTTTTAGAGTAACTGCATAGTGGGGAAATGTGAATGTATTTTGATCTGAATGGGCTTACAAAGAGGCTGCATTTATGCATTCAAGAAAATAAGAATGACTTTGGTGTACTGCAAGGATGAATGAATATTCCATCTGACTATGCCTAGCACTTAAAAGCTGAATTCAGTTTGGTATTACTGCTTATTTTTTAACTACTTAAAATCAACTAACAGTAGTCAACAAATCTGGTTTATTTCAATAAAATAATATGTGAGGTTGATGCATCATACTTGAAATGTTTTCATATTGAGAATATCAGGCACAGAGTTTTAAGAGATAGGTAACCCTTTCTAACATGGCAATTCACAGTCTTTGTTTCCAGCTCTTCTCCTAATAAGAAAGTACAGTTTGTGAAGGAAGGCAGTATTTAAAATCTACGTGTTCATGTTTACCCGTGTAGTAGGTTTGGCTTGGCTTGACGAAAAAATCCCAGTTTACAGTATGTAAATTTGTCTGAAAGGCATTTTAGGGTTAGACTAGGGTATTATCTCAGCAGAGATAATCTAGCTGTATGTTCACAGATTTCATGTTTTCTTCAGCCTGAAGTATGTGAAGTAAGTTACAAAGAGTTGTGCTTAAATTTTGTTGTTCCTTCTGTTGTATATTGAAGGAAAGAATGACAAGTTTAGAGATTCTTAACATCCAGTTTTGCTCTTAATGGTGATCTGGTTT
This sequence comes from Cnemophilus loriae, assembly GCA_013397755.1. Taxonomy (NCBI): domain Eukaryota; kingdom Metazoa; phylum Chordata; class Aves; order Passeriformes; family Corvidae; genus Cnemophilus; species Cnemophilus loriae. The sequence continues at coordinate 4,955,156 of VZTF01001716.1, forward strand.
TGGTTTTTGATGGTGTTTCGAGATTTTGTAGTTTTTATTGGGGTTTTTTTTTGCTTGGTTGGTTTTTTTGATTTTTTTTTTTTACTTAAGAAAATTGAAGCCAATTAATATGGCCAAACTAACAGTAATCTCTAAGGGTTTGTCTAAAAACCTGACATTGTTACAGGTAGCCACCCTTTACCTTTATTGCTGCAGAAACCCTCATCTTTCTCTAAGCATTCTGAAGATTCTAGTGTTGACAAATTCCCCAGGCAGGGAGCAGAGGCTGATGGGGTCCTCTCAGAACCAAAGTGACAAAGACTGGCTCAGTGCTGAGGCTGGGTCCAGGGCACTGCCAGCTGTGCTTCTGGCAGTTGCCAGCTGCTGGTGGCATTGAGGAGCACACGTGGGGTTTGGGAAGCGACAGTGGGGTACCGTGAGGGAGCTTGGTCTGTCCATTCATTCGAGTCTTCCCAAACACCTGAGATGTGTAAGCTGGCTGCAGCCACCAGCAGTGCTGTCTGTGAGATTTGTGATCAGATTGCTGTGCCTGGTGGTTCTTGTCTTGAATTTAAATATACAGAATGACAGAATGTTAAGTGTTGGAAGAGACCTTAAAGATCATCTAGTCCCAACCCCCTCTGCCATGGGCAGGGGCACCTCCCGCTAGACCAGGTGGCTCAAGGCCTTATCCAACCTGTCTGGGAGCACTGCCGGGGTTGGAGCATCTGCAGCTTCTCTGAGCAACCTGTTTCTCTGTCTTCCCACCCTCGCAGTAAAGAATTTCTTCCTAATAGTCAGCCTTAAATTTCCCCTTTTTCAGTTTGTACCCGTTACTCCTTGTCCTATCACTACAGTTCCTGTGAAGGAACTCCAGTAGGCCCCCTTCAAATACGGGAGGGTTGTTATGAGGTCTCCATGTAACCTTCTCTACTCCAGGCTGAACAACCCCAGCTTCCTCAGCCTGTTTTCGTAGGAGAGGTGCTCCACTCCTCTTACCAACTTTGTGGCCTTCTTTGGACTTGCTCCAACAGTTCCACATTCTTCTTTATGTTGGAGACACCAGAACTGTATGCAGTACTTCAGACGGGGTCTCACAGGAGCAGAGTAAGCTTTATTTACTTATTTACTTCATTGAGGTATATGTCTCTTCATCATTTTTTATGTGCCTTTACAACACTTTGTTTAGGATGAGTGTTTTAGAAATTTATTTTTGTTTAGATCAAAACAACTCTCAGCTTTTGTCCTTCACATCTCAGAAGTGCTTTCTCTTTCTGGTCGTGTTTAAATACAGTATGAAAGCAAAGTTAAATGTTTGAAACAGATGAAGTATTATGTGTTATTACAGTTACTCAAAAATTTTCATGCATGCAGGCATTGCTGCCGAGCTGTGTTTGGAAGACAGAGCCAGCAGGGGGAACACAAGCATTATTTATCATTGACTTTGATTCAAAAACGGTGCTGCACCTTTCCGGGTTTTTGAGATTTGACATTTTGCCTTAAACTGGCACTTTTTTTTTGTTTGTTTGTTTGTTTCACCTGTAACTTTTACATCTCTGTCGAGGAAATTCCTGATGGCCTTAGCAAGCACGTCCATTGGCATGATCTGGAGTTGTATTGCTGGGCCTTGAAATGGGATCTGTTTTATGTCCTCAAGTGAGATGTAGTTGTGAAATAGGACCCAGAGAAGGTTAAAGCATGTGCAAGAACAGTGAGCCTTTGGTCTCTTAGAGGCATGCCCTGCTGTCCCTCCCTGCCTTCCCTGTCTTTCTGACAGAGGTTACAGCTCTAAGGAGGAGAGAAGCCAGAAGCAATGAAGAAATGAAAGTGGTTCTTCCTGTCTTGACACCTGTTTTTTAAAGAAATCTCAGCATCATTCTGCTGTGGCCTTTTTTTCAGAGCTCACGTGTACCTGGGAACTGGTATTTTATTATTTCTGAGAAACCAAGAAAAGTGCAATCTTAAGTGGACTATATATCTAAGAGATAGGATAGAAGGCATAAGAGGAAGCTGATTATAAAATGGGCAAAAGCCAAAACTCTATAGAAATTTTTTTTTTCCTTTTAGTGAGGATTACTTTTGCTGTTTTGCTTTTAATACGTATATATGCTGATGGCAATGTAAAAGGAAGTGAAAAAAATTAGTTTATTGTTATTTTGCTTTAAAACTACTATTGCCATGAACAGAGGCTACACCAAACTTTGCTTTCAGCTGTTAATCTAGAGCAGCTTTGTGTATCTTTAAGATAGCTGTACTCTGTAGCCTCTCATTCTACCCGCCTATCACTAATGAAGTAAGAATAGACAGCAACAATTTTCTGAGTTGATTTTGAGGATTGATGGTTCAGGAACAGCTGTTGGACTTAATAATACACCCTACAAATAAGTTTTTATGTCCTCACAGACTAATATAGGCAGTTGATCATAGGAAACTCTAATTCAGAGTTAATTTTTGTAAAATCAGACAAGCTTTCTATTTGTTTACTCTAAAGGCTAATGGAAAGTATAATGTAACACCCCTCAAAAGCTGTTCCAAGGTTAATTATTTTCAAGCTTAGGATTCTCTGCTTCCTTAGTAGTCTGAAGTTGACTGAACTCAGTGGTTTTTCTTATACTTTGCTCCCCAAATTATAAAGCCTGTCATGTGGCTTTTCCATTCCGAATGTAAACCATGGGTTGTACAGTAAAATTTCCTGTGCATTGTAAGGGAAGCTTGGAGTGTTAGGCAGAAGACCTACAGCTGCGTTGTGATTGTCCTTCAGGACATGGTCAGGTTTGCAACTGCAGAAAATGTGCTGTGGAACAACAGAATGCCTCTTAGAGAAGGTGCATCCTTCATCTGTGGGTGTGATGTTTGTACATTTCAGAAATAAATCTCCAAGGAGAATCTGGTCTTTTGGTTATTGTGTAACAGCATGGAGTTGCATCTGAAAATTCATCTCCTTAGCTAATGTGAGTTATTTAATATATGCTTTTAGAAAATAAACATTCTCCTGCGCATTTCCTGGGAACAGATTTTAACAGTTCTTCAGTTTATGGAGTTCAGTTTATGCACTGAAACAAAGAAATACCGCTTCAATGAAAACAGTTTCCATGCAGAATTTGTATTTCACCGTACACTTAATTGTTTAATTGTTTTCAATATACAGCTGATCTTTGAGTAAGGAAATGTGTGACAAGGACTGTATTAAGAGAAAAAAATGCTTATAACACACAACAGCATTTCCCATTTGCTGAGCTAGGGGGCCATAAAATCTAAATTAAAAGGCTCTGTGTTTTCAAGCAGTGGTGTTTCTTGAAGTCTGATCCTATTATATGTCCTATTATCTGAAGGCATGTAGGTACATGCTGTGTGCTAGTCCAAAAATCTGATTTAAAATGAAAGCATGCCTTTAAAATTGTTTGCGATCATATAATAAGAAGGAAAGCTTCAGAAGATTGCATATCTACATATTAACTTTGTACAGTGTTGTAAGTATCACAGGATGAACCTCTTTTTTCCAGTGTACGGAGCATCTGTATGATTTATTCATGGTGTTCTAAATTGTGTCAGAATATTGCAGAGATAATAGGTGGAAATTGCTTAAGTGCATCTTTTCCCTTTAATGTACCAGGTTTAGTGGGTTTTTTTAATGAGGAAAACTGGAGTGATCACACCACGTATATAAAAGTTGCTGGAAATTAAGTTTTAATGCAATGAGAAGTTTAGAGTTATTAGAAAAAATTTCATTGCAGAACAGAAAAGGAAGAAAGTAAACTGCGTGCATATCTAAACATTGGTAAACAAAGCTGTAAAACTTTAATTGAAAAAAAAGTCATAACATTCATCAGATAACATTGTTGCCACATAAAACTTTATTCTTAAATGTCATCTCAAAGCTAGGGTGTTTTTACAGTCATGTCAGATCAGAAAATTAAAAATTACTAATATCAACATTTTTTCTGTATCACATTTTGATGAAACCATACTTTTCAGGAATATAAAACTTTTTAATATGATGAATTATCACTTTTAGTTAGCAGAGTGAACTCCCTATACTATGAGCCATAATTAAGCTTTTATGGTCTGTTCCTTTTGCTGTGAAGTTGATAGCCCAGCAAACGGGATTCCACTAAATATAATGTGCTTGTAGGTTCAGTCTGGAGTAAGTGCTAGCAGATGATGGGAAACCAAATTTGGACTGTGCTTGATTGCAAAAAGAGCCTTGGCATTGGTTAGCTCATAACTTTGCCAGCTTTATGTGTTATCTCGGTGAAAATGCATGTTTCAGTTTCAGCAGCGTATTTCAGCATTTGTTGAGGATTCTGTCTTGTTCACTGCTGGCTCAGATTGTATCTGGGAGTTGTTTCTCCATGCTCTAACAGCAAAGTTTCTCGCCGACTTCCTTGGTACGTAATTTTTGATCTGGAAATACATGATGGTTGTTTGTAGTAGGCTCATCTTCCTCAATTTATTAAAAAGGAATGTGTGATTTTTATTGTTTCGTCAGGGCTGTCTCAGTGGTTTCCCAAGAAAAGGGAACTTCTGAATATACAGAAGGTCATATAGATAATAAACTTTGTGTAGACCCAAGCAGTATGTCAGTGAATAACCATTTTGTTGGGAAAACTCTTCTTAGTCTGCTTTGGACTAGAGTGGGTTTCCTGTTTGTTTCTGTGTTTTTGGTGTGCTTTAAGCCATCTATGTCAAGCATCAGCAGGAATTCTCCTAAGTAATACACAACTGTGTAACCATTACCACATATATCTCTTGTATGTAAATTTGCAGATTTTATTTTAAGGCGGAATGTTTCAAGATTATCAAAATAAATGATGAAGTGCTTATGGTGATGTAGCTGTGCAAAGTTTTCTTCTTTAAATGCAAACATATTGGTATTCACACTACTATACCTATCAACATTAAAAAACTACGGGTATGTAGTTTGCAGAAGCTATTTTAAATGTTTATTGCACATATTTCAGAGCAGATGAGAAAAAAGCTTTCATTTTAACTATTTGTGCTGCTCTAGGCCATTGTGCTGGTTTGGCTGCAGCAAAGGTAATTTCTGTTATAGCAGCTGGTATGGAGCTACGCTTTGGACTTGTACCAAACTGTAGTCCCATGCTAACTACTATACTATGAAGAAAATTAACTTTATTCCAGAAAAAAACAGCACACTAATGCTGTGTAAGCTTTGGAGCAGGTAGCGTAGAGTGGAATGTGGATACCCTATTAATGGTAGGACTTCCATAAGCTTTCAGGTTTGCTGGGCATACTGCCTTTTCCTGTGAAGGGTCTATTCATAGATCCAGTTTAGATGAGTCTCCTGCAGATAACTGAACCACCCCGCAACAACAGTGATCATATGGAAATTCTGGGTGTGAACATGAATAGATCAGCTCAATAATATATTCAGCACTCAGCAGTATGTGCTGAATCAGGGATGTGCTGTTGGCAATAGGAAGCTGGAGCTGGCACCTGCCCCACCCATGAAACATCTGCCTCTTTTGCACGTGTATTAATATGCGTATCTATGGCAATAAATTTGCTGTACAATATATATTTGTTGGTGCACACTGTTCCTATGTTTTACTTGGGAAAGTGAGATGCTAAGAGGAAGTTGTTTGGCTCCAGTGAAATGTATGAAAATCTGCTTCTGGTCCCCTCCTTTCCCAGCACTTCTCATGTATTTAGAGCTACCTTCTGGAAAGTCATTCCAGCGCAAGTGTGCTGGGTCACTCTCCTTCCGAGGACCCTGTGAGGCAAGTACATCATCCTGTAAAGTGCCACAAAAGAAGGTCCTGTGAGAAGTTTTTGCTGCATGCCTAGAGGTGAGGACAGGCTATGAACTGATGATTGCACTGGCAAGTAACAAGTAGTCTGTCAAATATGGCTAGAGGGCTCCCACACTGCTCACTTGACCTGTGCATAAGTGGTAAATCCTCTTACTGAGGCTGCAACGCATCTTGGGTTTATGCAGATGCGCCTACTGCTGGTGTATGTGCTGGTGCTAAGGGTTTCCTCGGCAGAGTTATGATAACCCTGGGTGAAGGCCCTTTGTTTTTCAGTTGTTTTGACAGCTGCTTCGTTTGGTGTGCTGGATAACAGAAGGCTTCTGGCTTTTAAGGTGTTGCAGTGAACCACTGGTGGTCAAAAAAGGTCTAACTAATAATTACGTTTTCATATTTAACCTTCACTTATCCCCATCTCTGCTACTGCAAGCTGCTTTTCAGGGATATCTCTGTTTCCATTTACAGCATCTGTGCTTTTCTCTCCTCAAGTAATTTGATGTGTGCTGTCAACTCAGTGCTGGCGTTTTGGTTTGCCTTCCTGCTGTCGTTTCCCATGAAGTATATGTTCTACAGAAATCCCAAACAATCAGCTGTAGCAGTGAGAAACTACGGTAGCTGCTGAAGCATTCTTGGGTTTCTTCAGGTTCTCAGGCTATAGGTGCTTTCTTCGCTCAATGGCAGGTAGATACTTGTGCACAGCTCTTAGGATTGCTTTCTGATAAATTTGTGATGCGAACACATTCTCCAACTGTCAGATATTTCAGCCTCTGCAGTCTTTGCATACTTACATTCATGTGTCTACATCGTCATTGTACAATCCTCAAAGCAAAATCTGAGAAGGAAGCAGAGCCTCGCAGAGGTTCACATCAGCTTCACAAGGATAAATGCGAGCACTAGAACCAAGACAATGAGCAGAAAGTTGAGTAGGAGGTTGAGTCCTCTGTTGTTGGCAAGATCCATAATGTGCATCAGTCTGCCCTCTTGTGCCTGCAGCAGACGCTTAGTTGTAGCTTAGGGTTGCTCCTTCAGTACTAAGCCATGTAGGTTCACATGAATTTCATTGCGTCCACAGCTCTTTACCTGGTTTTTAGTTTCTGCCACTTAAGAAAAAGATGTGTGCTTACAATAGCTAGTTGTTTGGTTTTTTTCTAGAAAAGGATTCTGGATGCTCCTACAAGCCTTTTTTCTCAAATACCTTAAAAACAAAATGAAATAAAATTAAGGTTAATGATAACTTTCATTCTGCTACTGAAGAATTTCTGAAGAACAATAATTGGAGGAAGGAATTGAATTTTTTGATAGAGTCTGGCACTTCATTGACTTTTTTAATATTTATGGTACTTTCCAGGCCCACTGAATTGTCAAAAAAATGACAGTTCTCATGCCTTGGTCTGTTTCAGCAACAAACTGTTGAAAATTCACTTCTAAAATACCTCTATAGGTGCAACTTCCCCCCCTACCCCTCCCAATTTCTTATTTGGGCAAAATGTCTCTCTGTTAATAGAAGTATTTCCTGCCCTTCTAGGGTTTGGCTTCGTGCAGTGCAGTGAAGTCATGTTTAGCCAGCAAAGTGCTGTGTGAGGTCCACTGCAGTCCGGCAAATGCCTTACGAAGAATCTGGATTGAGCTGGCAGAGGATGCGTCCTTAGTGCTTTTAATAGCACATATGCAATTACTTATTTTAAGGTAGCATTAATAACTTAACAGTTGGGTTTTATTTATAGAAATATATATATATACATAAATGAAAGGAACACATAAACCCACTCAGCCCTAACACTGCCAACAATTGCTAAAACTTCCTTTTAATAATCAGCTACATTTTTAGGGAAGATCACAAGAGGGCAGTGTTTTACAGTTTTACATTTTATACAAAGATGTAACTTCTAGCATTATTTTACCTTTAAAAAAAAAAGGCTTGTAAAGCAATCAGACAGATATTACAGTAAATATTGAGCCTGTGTTAAATAATTTAAATTACCAGGGTTCTTACTGAGGTGAGCATCAGTTTTTAAAGGAATTCTTATAAATATGTTCTGGTTTTTTGTACGTTTTTTTCTTTTTTTTCCCCCCACTTTTTATCATGGAGGTCAAAGTTAAAAGGATTACATTTGTTGTTAAATAAGATATCTCTAGATCTTGCAGGATTTCACAAGTAATTTTCCAATTGTATTCTGTCAGCTACTATTCATTAATAGCCATTCAAATATAGATATCTGGTCTGTAACCTATACTGTATTAGTGTGCGTCCAAATGTAAACAGGAACACTCTCTAAATGAATGTTCAGTTACTCTGCTCTAGTTTTGGCAGAGAGGATATAGATAAAGTATGTTTCAGCATACTTGAAGTGTGTACATTTTTCATGATGATGGTTCTGTGTGTATCCCAGAAAGGATAAGGTTGGAGGGGACTAGTCTCCTGGCTCAAACAAGGTCATCCTAGAGCACATGGCACAGGATTGTATCCAGGTGGTGTCTGAATATCTCCCGTGAGGGAGACTCCACAACCTCTCTGGGCAACTCATTCCAGTGCAGGGTCACCTGCACAGTAAAGAAGTTCTTTCTCATATTCAGGTGGAACTTCCTGTGCATCAGTTTCTGCCCATTGCCTCCTGTCCTACTGCCTGGCACCACTGAGCAGAGCCTGGCTCCATCCTCTTGGCACCTCCCTTCAAATACTGATAGACATTGATGAGGTCTCCTCTCAGTCATCTCTTCTTGAGGCTCAACTCTCTCAGCCTTTCCTCATAAGAGAAATGTTCTAGTCCCTTTTGTAGCTCTCTGCCGGACCAGCTTCAGGAACTCCATGTCTCTCTTGTACTAAGGAGTCCAGAACTGGACACAGCACTCCAGATGTGGTGTCACAAGGGCTGAGCAGAGAGGGGCAGGATCATCTCCCATGACCTGCTGGGAATGCTCTTCCTAATGTATCCCAGGATACTGCTGGCCTAGTTGTACCATTGGTCATTGGTGTAGTTGTGGCAAAACTTACATAAAAATTCTTTGTGCAGGGGAGGGACAAACATTTTGTGCATGTTCTGTGAATAATTTTGTTTAAGGCTGTTTTACTCATGTCTGTCCACTGAGTGGTCCAGTTCTGCTTAGAAGGGAAGTTGTTGCTAAATTGTTGTAGAACAGTTAATAAAGAAACGCAAGTACTGCTACTTTCTAAAATACCTTAGTGACTAGTTTTGGTCAGAGCACAGTTTCATTTTTTAAAAGGGTTATGTTTTCACATACAGAATAACATAGATTATTCAATTATTGAATCAATTATTATTTCAGTTTTGCTCAGCTGGCTGAGGTAACACATCTTTAAAACCAGCATATTTTGGTTCCTGATTCAGCTCCTTCCCAGTAACAAAATTGCCATGGAAGCTGCTCATTATTTTTTTTGGAGGAAGAGTAATACCAGATTGTTGCCTTTTTAGCTGTCTTTATTCACTATTAGTGTGTAAGATGACCTTAGGAAAAAGATTTAGGCTTGGACGGAGTGAAGCAGAGAACTGAAAACTTAATCCAAGCTACATGCTGTGTTTGCAGTTTTTATTATGGCTCAAAAGAGTGGTAAATTTTTTGATTACACTTGCATAAAATTCATTAGAAATATTTGCAAACTTACAAGCACTAGCTACTGAGTGGGACTCAGGTGTGTGTAAGTGACCTGGACATTGCAAAACAGTCAAGATTACTCTTGAAAACCGAAACAGAATAAATAGAGATATAGGAAATTAGAAAGCTGTGTGATGACTGCCTTTTTTTCACATAACTTTAATAAGTAATTAATAGAATGGATGCTTCTTTCTAAACAGAATTGGATATATTTTATGCATTAATATTTTTCAAGTAGTCCTTTTATTAAATAAAAATACAGTAGATATTATTTTTAAAGCTTATATAAGTCTACAAAGAAGACTGTACTATGTACAAAAGGGGTTTTTTGTAATCTCTGGGTTCAGTTGACAATTGGTGATATAGAGGATAGTAGCAGATTTTCTGATCAACAGAAGCCTAAGACACAAATGAGCCATACAGTAAATGCAACATATCTGCATTGCTGTAAAATAGCAGTGGGGCTTCCAGTTTATTGATAATTTGGTTTTGTTCTTGTTTTGTTATTGTTTTAAAATAAGTTATAGGTTTTCAGGTACGTAAGAGGAACTTGGGGGATTTGTTTTTATTAGGCTACATTTTTTTAGCAATGCTTTACTCTGACTCCTTTATATTATTGGCTTGTGAAACCTATAATCCAGATGTGTCCTCAGAATGTAGGTGCTGATGCTTTGCTCTTAAAACCTTTTTCTTCAGCAAGTGTTCAGTACTGTAAAACTGTCGTCTATTTCCAGTTGAAGTCTGTTGAAACACATCCAAAGCAAACTAACGCTAGAAACTCTATCCATCACAAAAATACAGATTTGAAAAGAGAAGAAAAGAAGGATTAAAAGGGGAAATATGCTTGCTAAGATCTCATTTGTTTGTGAGAGTGGTCAGAATGCATGAAATGGAAATTGAGATTTACACTGACAGTTCAACTCAGTAATGCTCATATACTAACTTGCAGGCGTGGGGGTGTGTTGCCAGTCTCACCAGTGCTTGCCCTAATCCTCATACAGTAGCTATCTTGATTTCCTGTTCTGGTTAACCTTATTTCAAAGTCTGGTCTCAACATACCTACTCACTAGATAGGAAATTCACCACCACTGGATTTGCTTGCATTCCATTGAATACAGAGTTTTTTCAAAGATTTCTTCTCTTTCTGCTCAGCTGTTCATTGTCAACTTCTGCTCATGAAATATTAAATCTTAAAGGCAGAATACAAGATAAGCTTGTTTTGATTTTCTGTATTCATTAGTAAGAATGTTTACATAGAATGAAATAGAAGAATATCTCTTTAAAAAATGGATGTCTGTCTGACCCTCTGTCTGTTGATTCTTGAGCTTTCTTTAAATTTGAAACGTGTGTCAAATTTCTAGGAATTTTGCTTAACACCAGCAACATGTAATACGGTTGATAGAGTTGGAAGTCTTCTGCTCAGTCTTGTTACTCACAATTGCTGGAGTAGAAGTGTCATCTTTTATGTATATAGCCTGTGGTTTACATGCTGAAAAGATATTTCTGCAGTGCTTTCCCCTCCTGTGCATAATTGTTTGTAATGAACTTTTTTATTTGTCATTTATTTTAGGAAGGTACTTGTATGTTCTCTAGCAGGAATTCGCAGTTGAAGGTAGGGATGTTACTTGTGTTTGTATGGATGCATTTCAGTCACAGCAGTAATGGTGACCTCAACTTTTCTCTTTTCTCTTTTATATATCTATTTACATCAGATATAAGCCACCTCATGTGATATTGGCAAGTTCCAAGTTTTTTGTAGTTTTAAACTAAGGAAATTATTACATAAATTAGAACAGGCCTTAATTAAGTTGTCTAAAGGCAGATATTAAGAACTCTGAGAGTCCAAGTTGTGCCACTTGTCATGTCAGTTAAATGGCTGTGGAAAACAAATTTTTTGGTATCAGTTAGGGTAGTGTCAATTTTTTTCTGCAAAACATAATGAAAAATCTTTCCAGATGTCACATATATAAGATCCCTCAAACAGGGAGAAAAATATTTGAAATAGTTCTTCTTTCTGGGTTAGAAGAGATTTTTGCTTCACTCTCATATTCCTTTGAAAAACACTAAAGCAATTCGAATGCCTTCAGTTGATGATGGAGGGATGCAACACCTTGAACTAAGCAGAGCAGAAATTTTCCCAAGATGTTTTGAGGGCCGTGTACGTGTAAGCTCTTCTTTGGGCAGGCATGTTCCAAATTTGGAACCCTTTCAAGGGCTTAAAGATTTTCAGGGAAACTTAAAAACACTTAGGCCCCCAAAAAGTGATGGTGGTGTTTATCTAAGTAAAACACTGAATTTACCAGCTGCTAGCTGTTACTGATGGGAGCAGATAATCTGATTTACTGGTACTTTACCCTATGTAGTAAAGACATCTCCTGATTGAGACTGACAAATTGAGTCATGCACAGCTTTGTAACTACAGGCTCTAACACTGTTCTGCACAGAAAACGTGTTTTTAATACATGTAGCGGGTGGTAAGATAACAGGGCACTGGTTGGCACACCCTCTAGTCCAAGTGCTAGCCCCTGTCACATGAGGATCCTTGCACTGGGAGCTGCAGGTGTAGGTCACTCTTCCCCCTGGGGTGACTTTCCTAGAGGACAGTGCAGAGAAGTGCTGGAACTTCAGAGAAGCATCACAATGATACAGATCAGCAAGAGGCAGATTAAAATCAGGCAGAAATTCACAAAGAGCTCTTGGAGCCTTTGGCGTGCTTGTGGGTTGACCTCAATAGTTGAGGCTCTCCTCAGAGCGGAGCGGGTCATCTGTTGGACCTTCTCCATGGCAGCAAGAGAGCAGAGGGCACAAATCAGAGGTTTTAGGAGTGCAGGAAAGAAGAGCAGTGGTCAGGAACAGTGCAAAGTGCCTAATATCTTCTCTTTGTTTTATACAGCCTTTGGGGAGCTGGAAAGCAGGAAAGCAAGAATTAGAAGTGCAGAAGTGTTTTTATGAGTGCAAATGGAGATTGTTTTAAAGTTCTAAAAAGTCTGAAATAAACAGATTGCCTTTACAGTGTTATTAGGTTAAAACAGGATTTTAAAAATTTGGGGTTTAAAGTTTAGATTTGTGCTATATTATGCTTCTCCTCCTGAAGGCTACTGAGCACCTGCTTCTTAGCAGTTCTGAGTAACTGTACTATGGAAATTGTGGATATCTGGGTTTTGCCCAGATTATTGCTTTAGATCCTGAGCTCTCTATCTCACACAGTCTGTGAAAAGGCTGTGGATGATTGCCTTTCCACACACACCCCTCTGCTTTATCTGTTGAAGCACATGTGAAAGCTTGATGATAAGAGTAGAGTCACAGACGTTTCAGCCAGGAGATCTGGATAGTCCTGCTGGCTGGTACTGACAGGGAAGATAATCTGATTTACCAGTACCTTTTTCGGGAAGGGAGGGAAAGAAATCTTGTTGAAGTATTTTCATTCTAAGTAAAAGCTCTTTATGGTGGGCAATTAAAACCTAATGCATCACTGCTGTAGGAAATTTTAGTCGAATAGTTCTCAACAGACAAGACAGACTAAGGGCTAAATCATTTTTTATGCATATAGGACAATGTGTTACAAACATGAGTGCAAAGGCAGAGGACTGCTGTAAGGAACAAAACAAAGCATTTGCACAACTTTGTCTTTTAAGTGAGTGTTACATTTAAAGTGTATTTTCCTCCTTATTAGTGGCAGATGGAAGGACAGGGTATCAGTTGTTTTAAAACTCCAAATAAGTAGTTGCAGTGTAAAACCCTGCTGTACAAACCTTCCGTGGCAAGAAGCTGGCTTTGATATATGCTTGTTTAGCTCATGGTGAGTTGGATTCTGAATGTAGGTGCTGTCACAATGTGAAAACTTTGGTTTTTAAAATAATGATGATATATGCATCTGTCAATTCCTAAAGCTGCACTTAGCCCTGAATGTTTTATGAATTTATATTGTGTTCATATTTTTCACAGAAGGCCTCTCCTTGTCACCGCTTTATTTTTTTTTTCTTGGCAATAAGTGAAATTATATATGCCACGTAAAGGAAAATAATTGCTGAAATGTCTGCTGCCCAAATTACGTGATGATCCTGACTGAATCAGAGATACTTTGTTGCCCATGAATTTGTCTTTATATGTGGCTAAAATGGAAAAACCTTAAAAGGAAATGAAAGTGTCTTTCAGGCTCTTCCTTTTTTAATCCCTCCATGTTGGGCTGGAGAGTCGAATGGTACTGTTTGAACAGTGTGTTTGAACATGTGTTTTCAGTGGCAGTGTTGGTATTTAAGAGAGACTTTCGGAAGCAATCAGATTGCACATGGGTATTTTAATACCTTTGGAGGATTCCATGTGATGACATCTCCTTCTCAAACTGAACTTCAGATTTTGTTATGATTTTTTGAGCTGTAGTTGATCTTAACTTTATTGCAAACAAAACGTACACCAGGAATGTACTCTTGTAGTGACTATAATTTTTCATCTTTGTTTGACTTTTTGCTGTACCTGTTTTCATCTATTTAAGCAGTTAAAATGCTTGCCAAGTATATTCTGCTTAGCTCTTAGCTAGTCACGGTCTGTACCAAGTGCAGTAAAAGTAAGAAATGGACAGGAATTCTCAAGTCACTTGTCTGAATGCACATTCATTCTCCCAGCCCATTACAGGCTGGAGTGCATTGGACTGTTTATTTTGCAGACAAGTCCTGGTAGATGAACCACTAATGGATTTACATGGATAGAGAAGAGTTTGTGTAACCAGCTTGAGGGACAGACACCGCCCAGAGAACAGCATTTCCTGCGGGTGACTTCATCACGGCATTTTATGTCATTTTTTCAATGTTGGGTGTGTGCAGCTCTTGGTCTTTGGGCTGTGTGTGACCTGCTGCAGCAACATTTATCTTTCCTGATTGTTTTTGGTTTTTTTTCTTGGGGCCCACAGAAGGATTGGAACAGCATCGATGTGTACCTGTGTACATGCACAATAAATGTACATTCCATTTCATGTGCACTGCATTAGATGTAACTACACTCGTGCTGGCACCTGCACTGCTGTGTTGCTGTATATGTTTCACTTGCATGACTCAAGGGGCAAGGCCCTGGGACTCTGAAGTGCTTCCATAAAAAGCAGTATTATCTGATTGGGCGTCACAGAGGCAGGGCCAAAATAGATGTCTGGACATACGTGACCAGACAGGTGATACAAAAGGATCTTAAAAAATGGAAGGTAGCGTAAATTAAAATCTCCATACTTCTTACAGCTAGGAAACATTGTAGAGAAGGGATGAGGAAAGGACAAAATAGTTTGAGTTTCTTGATTTAATAGCTTATATGGTTTTGGAAGTTTTTGAAACATCTAGGTGTTGTTTAACCTACTACACCTACCTGTGGGATAAGTTTTCTTGTAAACAAAGGAAGCAAATTCTGTGCCTGTATTTCAACAAGTTTGTCTTTACAAGTGCTCCATTTCAACTAATAAACACATACCTTGCTTGTTAATCCTCCATGGCGCTGTCACCCACCTAAAGTGTGCAGAAAGAGAAACAGATTCAGTAACACAGCTGCATACGGGTGGCTATCAAGGTCAAAATGGACAGCTTGGAAAAGAATTATACAGAAACAAAGACTGATCATTGTCACAAATAGTAGCTGCTCTCTGCTGTTCAGTCCCCCATGTTTTAGGCCAGTATAAAGAAGAATTGTGCATACACACACCACTTCTTGAAACAGAAGTCTAGCAAAAGGGCAAATTATATTTGGTATTTTTTAGAAGTCACAAAGTGTAAGGCTTGTCTTAGGCACAGAACCTGTAGGAAGAGGTCTGGTGGCTGACCCTGTATGTTACTATGTAGGGAATCCCCTATACCCCGTACTTTAGAATGAGTCACTGATCACAATTACTGCTTCCCACTTCACTGACATGTGACTGTTTCCATGATTTGTATTAGGTTATTTTTATCTTTGTTCCTGGGTGCCCTTCACAATGAGAGGGTGACCAAAGTGAAAAGTGTGGGCCACGCTCATTCCTGGTGCAACTGCATTGACTCCTTTGAAGTCACACGGGATAAATTTGGCTCCCTTGGAAATGCCACAGCCTGTTTCCTGTCATATGTTCACTAAATGCAGCAGTGATATCAGTGGAATAGAAGAGGTTTGACTTATTTGAATTCTTGCAATTCCACATGACCAAGTGAAGCCCTGAGGGGCACTGTTAAAAAATTATGTTGCATAAGCCTATTGCATAGATTTTTACAGTGAGATGTCCCAGAATCCCAGTAATTCACTTCTATCCATTGAAAATAAATGTCTTACTAACCATAAACATAGTGATGGAAAAAGTACTATAAAGTTATGTTGATTGAAGATTTAGACACTGACTTGTGGCATATAATGTCATTTTTTCAATCATATGGAGAAAACATTTCCTTGGGATGGGGAAAGCAGCAACAATTCAGCTCATAGTTTGAGAAGTGCTGGTAACAGGAAAAACAAACTCATTTTATCTTTCTCTTTACCTTTTGTCTATTTTATACTGAAGTGTCATGTGTGTTTCAGAGAGCATAGGGGAAGACTCACACTTGAGATTCTTTTTTTTTCCTCCTCCTCTTACAAATTCATTGTTTATACAATCTTTCTTCTGAGTAGCTTTGATGTTCTTAGTGTTCTAGGATGCAAGACCAACAGTAAGAGCCTCTACTTGTATTTCAAGTCTGTGAGAATGTGAATGGTGTAGGTGACAAGAAATTACACTGATGAATAGTTGAACACACTGGTCATTTTGGGTTTTGGAATTTATCCACATATCTTATGGGTAACTGGGACTTTTATGTGTGCTGGTCCATTAGAGTAGCCTGGGAGCCAGTGCTTTGGGCTAGTTTTTAAGTTGGTCAAATTCCCTGCAACTGCTGCAGGACCATGGAGTGGGATCTTGGACAGGTGCTTCAGTCTCTATACTCATGTGTTCCCCTCTTCAAAATAAAACATAAAATAACTGACCGTATACCATTTCCAGTCTGTTGGTGTGATTTGCCTTTTAAGTAGTAAATTTCTTTTAGGAAATGAACTCCATCCTCTGCTGCATTCGCTGAGTACCTAACAAGTTGTTTCATGTTGAGTTTTAGCTTTGGTGGTTCATAATGTCCCTTGAATAGGAAATGGTCTAAGTGCAATTTGAATTAAAGTAAAAATTGAAATACATCTAGCATGTATAAAAGGTAGAAGTGGGAAGGGATGTTCCAAGTTTTATTTTTAACCGTCTAGCAGCTTGGGGAACAATGATATGGCATTGACTGAGAAGAATATAATAGATAAATGCAACTTCTCAGAAGTAACTTGATGCCAGGAAAGTCTTGTTAAGCCTTTTTTCAATCTCCAGAAAGGAAAAGCAGTCTTCAGTTCTAAAGTGTCGTGTAGTTTTAGGGAACAGAACTTTACTTCTCTGTGGGATTTTTTATTTCTCCAGCTGGGGTACTTTTCTATTCCTAAATCAAATTATTCTTAAAACAGATAAAAAGTTGTTGTAGTTCTGTACGTGTATCCCATACATTTTGGTTTGCTGGTGGTCTGAAAAAGCAGTGAAAATCACCTTTACACTACCGGTTACAAACTGATTTCTGTGAGTTTCTTGTTGTACAATGGAGGGCACTATATTCCTAACTTCCTCAGAGGAGGAGAAATAAATGCAGCTTTTAAAGATAGAAATGTGGTATATACATAAATCTGAATCTCTCTTAAATACAAGTAACAATAGCATTGTTGTCTTGACAAATGAGTAGCAACAACAAAAAAAAAAAGACGGAAAATTGCCTGCTGTAAATTAGATGCCTAATTTCACATTGATTTGTAACACTTATCACCTGCCCTGTAGCACATGCCTCTGTCATGACTGTAGGTTGTTGTTTTTCTGGGTTTGGATGTCTGTGACATGGGATGTTATAAGTGTGACATTTTTAAATTTAATTTAACAGCTGAGCCACTCTCTCATCTACATTAAATTACTGAACTCTGACAAGATAAAATTGAGATGATGGGGCAGCTAACCTGCTGTAGCTTTGGGGTGCATTCCTTCTTCCAGTGAAGAGCTGTGTACAGCAGTTAAGTGTCTGTGTGTATGTTCAATCTATGTGTGTATGCATAAAGTCTGTATTTTTAAAGCATATGTTATATTTGTGGTAGAAGAGAAAGATTCTCTGGGCGGTAGAATAAACCTTAACTCCTCTCTTCACTTGAAAATACATTTTACGTATAACTTCAGCTTTGAAAAAAACCTATCTCGGAATCTTCTTGCTCTTTGTAGGCACTGGTAGGTTTGAAGTGCTGCTTCTGCCTACTGAAAACAGCTCTAGAGAACTCTGTAACAGATTTGTTTACCTTAGCAGTAACAGCATGTCCAGATATTTCTATCACTTGAATATTCAAAACTGGCACAAGGCTGCTGAGCACAAAACCAAGCACCTGGATGTATCTTTGCCTGATGCCTACCAGTCACTATAGGAAAAGGAATTAAGTGTATCTGTTCACTGACAGGGAAAACACACCTCACAGAATTAAAAGTCTATATTAGGTTTGTCTTGTCTGTAACCAGAACCATATATAGGCATGAGTAGTAAGGTGTGAATCGCTGAAAGGGGGGAACATGATTGTAAGGAGCATAAGTACTTTAGAGACATACATATTCTTGAATCATATTTCTTTTTAAAATGTTTGTGTATGTAAATATTAAATGTTCTCTATTGGCATGTTTCTGTGTGAGATGCACTTTTTTTTTCAGTGATTTTAAAGCTGGGATTGTATTTCATTGTACAACATTTCTGTGCTTCCCTTAGAAATGAATGGGTTATTTTCTGCATTTGAAATTCAGTTCATGATGTTACAAATCCTAGCTAAATTATTTATCTGTTATTAGAAGCAATCTAGGACAAGTGTGGCAGTTACAATGAACAGCAGGAGAAAATAAACTTTTAATGGATGTCAAAGCAAAAACACTACATGGATTCTGTAGCTTGAACTGCACTTAGAGTAACATGGTATAATTTCAGTTCTAGTACTGCTATAAATCACTTAAATTTTTTAATTAAGGGTAATTTTTCATCATACAGCAAAAAAAAAAAGGTTTGCTCTCTCAATATGTTAGATCAGAAAAATTTTTTTCCGAGTTAATGGTGAAAGAGCTTCTTTACCCTTGCTGGACTGTGAATAGGCAGCTTTGGGAAAAAAATTGCCTCTACGAAACTTTAAGTGAATTATTCTCTTTGTGGATTTTGGATTAAAAACCTAAACCAAACAGACAAAAATAAAAACAAAAGGTATTAAATTTAAAAGGCGAGACAAAGGTGTGAGAAACATGATGAAACCTTCTCACCTTATTGTGCAGTACCACCGGTATAAATCATCTACCCAAGGACAGCCGGTGTCCCATGAACATGTAGGAAATTCTGTTGCCTTTATTGTTGCTGAAAGAGTCCCCGCAAAGCAGTATATTTTTGACTCAGAGCTGTAATGCCTGTATTTCCATATTTTTGATAAACAGTTAAAACCAGCTGTTAATTCGAGTAGAGGAGTTTTTTGTAGAAAAGTACAGTTACAGTGTGCCTTCCTGCAAAAATTAAAAGCATTACACAGAAGAGAGGTTTCTTACCCCTGGTGTGACTTAGTGAAGCACAGAGGAGCTTGCTTCGGGCTGTGGGATGTGCCTGTAGATCTCTGGCAGCTTGTCCGAGTCTGTGACCAAGTCGTGGAAACAATTGAGGTAGGTTGGGGGGAAAAAATAACAAAAGTTTCAGAGGCAGGACTCGGTGTCACTCAGCAGCTCACAAGTTGATTGGTCCCATTTGCCTTCTGACACAGGCGGTGGCTCCTCTAAACTTGCTCCCAGCAGTAACGTATTAAACATGGGCAGCACCTTTCCTTTCGGGAAAGGAGCTGTGTGCCAGGGAGACCACCTGCTCAACCACAGGATGAGGGAATCTGGGAAGCTGCATGCTTCAGTGGGATAGCGAAGGGAGCTGCTAGCTGACACCCTGCCTTTTTTTAAACAGGAACTTAAATGAGAACTTATTCAGAGAGCTGCTTTGGATGTGTTACTTTTGCTACAGCAATGTTTCTTGTTCATAAAAAAACCTAAATAGTGAGAGCTGTCACATTTCTTGTGGCTGTTTGACTTGGACTGATTTTCTTTTGTATAAGTTACTTTTTAAACTACACTTTCAATATATATAGGTTTGATAATTCTGTTACACAGCTGGTATTCAGTTTATAGTGTATGATGAGTGCTTTCCAGTATTGTCTTTCTTCTCACAGTGCTTAAACGGAAATAACTTTCCTGTATTTCAAGTCTCTTCCAACCTTTAATATGTAAGAGGTTTAGAGGATTATTTTTCCCAAATAAAATCTGGTATATATAAATTCGTCTCTGAAATTTATCATTACTATATATTTTGAAGTATTTATCTTTCATTTAAGACACACTTCCACATTTTTTCTTTCCCTCTCACTTTCTGTGGCTGGAAACTATTTAAGTGAATTTTTTGAGAACCCTTTCTCTTTGTTTGGATAGGAGTAGCAGCTTGGTGCTACTTTACAGGTTATCTTATGTATGCTTTCCTGTGTTGAGAAGTGACGACATAGTGCGTATACAGAGTAGGTTTTATGCATCTGGGAAGTGAAGGATTTACTGGATGTGAAAGGATTAAGCTGTCAAGTGTGTGAGCATCCAGCATCAGGCTTTCTGTGTGGATGCAGCTGACAGCATGTGCCTTTTCCTGATTTGGAAATTGCAGGCAAAAATACAGAAGCTCAACCTAACTCTGAACACTTACAGAATCAGTTTTGACAATAATTGTTTAGCATAGATGAGTGTTTGGCTTTAAGCAGGAGCCCAGACAGGATGGGGTTTTTTGGTTTAGTTTGGATTTTTTGTTCCCCGGAAGCCCTGCTGTGGTACATCGTTCAAACCAGAGACAGAAGGGCTTTGGAGGTGACATACTACCCTGTTTCAGATAGAGCTCTGTTTTTATTTTTGTAAATACGGTTTAGCTCTTCTGCAAATTGGTTATATCATAGTTGAAGTTAGCAACTTGGTTTTAGTATAATAAATCTGCCTGCTTTCAGTTGTCGTTCAGTATCAAACCCAGTAAGTCTGGGGTCACGTATTTCAGTTGAAAGTTAATTGAATATCTTCACAGTGAGGAGTGATGGTTCTTTACTGGTGCAAAGTGTTTCATAATTTACTTATAATGGCATTATTAACATTATAAATCTCTTACAGTCAAGAAAAATGTATTTGGCTTTTTTATGAGGAAAGTTTCATGTTTTTATTGCATACTGTCATCCAAGAAAAGTGTTAGCATTGGATTGTTTGCTTTTTGTAAGATATAATATGAAACTTGTTCTATTGAAATTCACCCTCTATATTTTGTTATGAAGTCCAACACCCAGCACTGTAACAGCTGCAGTGCCATTTCTGCCTTTTACCAAATCGATGTAAAATTGTCATGTTATTTAGTTACACTACTCCGAATTCTTGTCTCTTTTTGTTAATGAGTTGGAGCTTTTTAGAAATGAGATACCTTAAGAGAATTTGATTTTATTTGTGAACTGCTGACAGTCATAGCTTGGTCTCCATTTTAAAGACTGATACTTAAATGTACAAATTAGGCACTGAAAAAATACTAGGATTTCATCAGAAATATAATATGTGTCTTCTCTAAATGTCTAACTCTGATAAGAATTTTAAGATGGAAAATGTATTTGCCAAATAACTGTAATGTGTATAAGTTCAGACCACATGAGTGTTGTAGATCTTGTATTGATGTTGTTTCTCTAAAACCAGGCTTGTTTAGGAACACTCTCTTGAGAACATTTTTCTAGTTCAGGTTAGTATCATTCCTTTGTGTAACTCATGGAGGTTTTGGTGGGGTTCTGAGGCAGATGCCAAAGTACTGCTTATGGGACATGTCAACTCTTGACAAGTACAGACACGATACATGAGCACATCATTGTACTGTTTTCATTCACTCCTAGGTGAACAGGTCCAGACACCCATGGATATCAGAAAGGAAAAGCTTTAAAAAAGGTATCTGTGTTGGAGGTTTTGGTCTGCTGCATTTTGTTCTGGGGAACAAAAATGTGCAGCTGTTGCCTGCTTGACCTTAAATGGAGATGATCTGGGCTTTCTCCAGGGGGATTAGGAATCTACCACTAGAACATGTTTCTTCTCAGAAATTATTTAGAGATCCAGTTGATGTTTGGGATAATGTCTAAACAGAGACATGTTGTACTTCAGCATACCAGCTCCTTTATTTAAATAATAATTGCAAGACTTCTATTCACATTGGTAATAATTTCCTGGATTATTTTTGCCTTTCTTGTGCTGGTTTTCAAAATTCCAGCTATAGACACTGGCCACCTGTATAATCTGTAAAGAGTTTGAGGTGTCACTATCAAGTCCACTGATAATCACAACTCTGCATAGAAATGGACTGTGACCCAAGTCCAATTATTTATAATATACAAGTAAAAGAATTCAGCAGTAAGTCTGGGTACTCCCATTAGTGAGTTGCTTCATGATGCTGCTGCTATTTTCTCTCACACTGCAAAAGTACCTCTGTGGTCTCACACTGCAGAGGTTCTTGTGTTGCGCATTTGATTTAACAGTAACAAGAAACACACAGAAGGGAGAAGTGGATATTCTCACAGATGTGCACTAGTTTGTGTGTATGTGGGACAGAGTAGCAGATTTTGGTGTTGAAGCTGAACTCTAAAATGAGATCTTTCATTTTTGCAACCAGTAGTTTTCTCGCCTGATTCTGCAATGGGTAGTTGCTTCTAGTCATCCAGATATTAGCAAATGTGGCTTACAGGACCCTTTTTGCTGCTCTCTAAGAGAAAGGACCCAGCTAATGTATCCTTCAGTTACATTTGTCCTGTGAGCCTAATACAGCTTAAAGGGAAATGTGAGTTTTTCGTTCCTTCAAAAGTTCAGAAAAATCATTATTTTCAGTGCTGATGTGAATAGCATTCCAGAATCACACCAGATAAGGCGACAGCCTAATCAGTTCAGACATAATAACTTTTTTAATGCATTTGAGGTTTTTTGCTTGAATTTGATAGACTTATGACCCGTTTGCTTATATATTTTACCTTATGCCTCCTTTAATGGTTATCTGACTTCAGTGAATCTCACTCACATCTGTAATCTCAGTATCTTTTGGATTTATGTGGAGGAAGTTGCCTTTCTGAGGCTGCAGATGTTCCTACTTTTGTATAGTGAGACTTACAGGCTTCGTTAGTGTTATAGGAAACAGCTCTGCTGAGAAATCTAGGCTTTGCATCATGTTATTCTCCTCTGGGACAAGATGTATTTATTTTTCCTAACCATTGGACAGACATTAAACTAGTTTGATCTTCGTGTTTTTTTCTTCTTTGCAAACAAGATGAAATTATTTTTTGAGGCTGCAGCTTGTACAGCATACCGTAGCAAAGTGATTAAGAAAGAAGTACAAAATAAATTATTAGAAAACTTGGTCTGAAATATTTCTCATTTTGGGAATGGTGAAGGCTCTGGTAGTACTAGTCATCTGATTTGTTACTGACCAAAGACATTTTTGGAAATGTCGTCTCAAATGTTTTCATTTCTGTTGCTGTTACTGGCACAAACCTTAAACCATTAAAGTAGATCGCAGGGTGCAGAAGTGTGTCACGCCTATTTATTGTCTTTGGTGCTTTGACCCAGTGTTAGAAGAGAAGGGAAACAAGAAGTTTTGCCTGGCTCTTGCTCTGAAAATCGTCTGTGTCCTTTCTCTTCCCCCATACCTTGTTAGGAAGCACTTATTTCGTGTGGCGACAATACAGTTAGCACAAACTCGACCCATGTACGTGGTTTATTTTGCAACAAAATATTGACAGCACAAAAAACTGTGTTCTTGTAAACACCTGGTGGCTTTCACAGCAATGAAGTGTACCTTTTTACCAGGTTAATGAAGGTCAAATAATTTACTAGTAGCAGTTATCAGCAGTGATGCCAAGTGTCTTCAAAACAGCAGCATGAGACAGGATAGGAAATTCAGTGATCTTCATTACCGTGAAGGTTCTTTATTTCTATGAAATGCCTGGGAACACTGTATTTTAGTGCTTACTGGTGTCCTCAGTTGGTTAAGCTGCTGAACAACGTGCTTTAGGTGGTGTGCCGAGATCCTTATACCTAAGAAACTGTGCTGAGTATCTTTCAGATAAGCTGTTCTGGGAAGCACAGAGATTAGTTGTGTTATTTGACATGTTGTGAGTGATAGATGAACAGCGGGACAAAGGCACATGAAGGAGAGATAAAGTTGGAAGACCGTGTTTCAGTTGCCAAGTGGTGGTGCTGGCTTATCTCCACTTGAAAGCGTAACTGCAGAATTGAGGAGAAATGATTGGGCTTTAGCTTTTGCTGCTACCTGTCTTCAGATGAAAGTTGTCCTAACAGAAATGCATAAATATTGCCCAAACGATGAATGTTTTGGCATCTTTTAGGAGCTGAAGGATTGTCTTTTGCGCAGTATTGCAGTGATCACCCTCAGGTGGTGTAGAGGGGCAGCAGGTAGACCAGTGGCCTCAACATCGTGCTTCACGGGAATCTTCATTCAGATCGACGTGGAGATGGCATAAATCAGGATTTTAAAGAGTTTTCAGACTAATTTTCAGGTGGCCCTACTTTGAGAAGTGGGAACCAGAAACACCTTTCTTTCTCTTGCTTGGTGTTACAGAACGGTTTGTGTCTTTTCTTCACTTCTTCTGGCTATTGCTCTGAAGTTTGGGGGTTTTTTTCCACCTTCCCTCTATGGAGTGACTATAAATAAAACTAGCACGATTCCCATTGTGAGTGGCAGCTATCTATTGCTTGGTATCTTTGTTTCATGCAATCCATAGCTAAAAGACTAAGTGTTTTTTTTACTTCATCAGAAATCACTGAAGTTTATTTAAGTAGCAGAATGTCTTTTCCCTCTTTGGAAGTGGAGTGCTGATTCAGGATTACTTTTGCAGGAAAAAAGTATTCAGCAAAAAAGCACCCCAGAAAATTAGGATCCTGAATTTCATTACCTGAGAATTTGAGGTACAAAGCTTCATATTTTTCTTTATTCTGTTGCAGAATGTGCCGGATAAAAACATATCTCTGCTCCTTGGTTCAGACCAGCTCTGAGTAGCAAGAGGAGATTTCCTGGTCTTACAGATATTTTCTGACAATGTATTCTGTTTCAGGCAACTGCTTCCTCATGGAAGTTCTGTTGTCAGTCACTGGAGCATGGAAGCTTTGTAAAGTGTAGTCTCACAGGTTGTTTTGGCTGTAGCTGCCTGACCACTGAGGTGATGCAGAGAGCTTTTTCCCTGTTTTTATGACTTCATTCTTACAGAAAAAACTAGTTGCTTTCCTCTTTTTGTGGCCTTTATTGAAAATGAATTGGTTCTATGATTTTGAAATACAGTCCTCTGTATCAATTGGTTATGTGAGTACTTGGTCTAACACTATTATTGACATCTCTGTGAATTAGAAAATGAAAACAAAGGTAGTTCATTCTGAAACATGAATTTTCCCACCTTCTAAATG
This sequence comes from Cnemophilus loriae, assembly GCA_013397755.1. Lineage (NCBI taxonomy): Eukaryota > Metazoa > Chordata > Aves > Passeriformes > Corvidae > Cnemophilus > Cnemophilus loriae. The sequence continues at coordinate 4,980,065 of VZTF01001716.1, forward strand.
AGCCTTCTTCAATCAACACACATTTGTTTTTCTTTAGGCAGAGAGAGTCTCATTTGTGTCTATTAAAACCAGTATTTTGCTTACAAAATGGTTTCCATACTAGAGAATCTGCTGTGTTTTGGTGCTCTTTGAAGAGACAAATTGTCTTCGCTCTTGTCTCAGTTTCCTCTCTGTAGAATGAGAATAATAAGTCTAATAAGTCTAATTTCTTTTTAAGAAACTTGGAGACCTACAACTTTTTTTCACTAATTGCTGGTGATGAAAGTGATATTTATTTTTTTTAGTGTGAACTTCTACCCTTTCTGCCTATATAAAGAAGGTGCTAGGGCTCCCCCTGAGTTTATCTTGTAAGGAAGGAAAACACCTTCACACACTGACACGGATGTTCGGATGCACCCTTACATCATACTGCTGCTTTTGCTAGAGACAAGTGTGTTTCAAGTACCCCTCATAAACTCAAGTGGAAAAGGTTCAATCTGGATTGAAGCCAAACAGTTCAAATATCCATCACTTACTCCACACACAAATTATGCGACTACCTTCCATGGTTGTGTGGTTCCTGGTTTTACACACAGTCCAGTGTTAAATTGGCAGCATTTCTTCTGTTTATCAGTGATGCAGAAGTTTCAGGCTAGGATTTTCAAATGTCTGACTTTAGAGATTCCAGGACCTGATTTGCCAGAGGTGCAGATCCTCTGTAAATGCGTCTGAAATTCAGAGAGTCTTTCAAGTACACGGTGTCTCCTTGTGAGTTTAAAAAAAATAAATAAAATTCCTCTTTTTTTAATTTTTCAAAATCCTGGGGCAAGTGACTAAAGTGTTTACATGATGATGTATCATATATGTGATGCTGTACAGGCATGGTGGTAGAATCCCTACTTGAAGCAATTTAATCTTCACAGTAGGTCTGTGTGCTGTTCTGCTTGGTTTGCTGGCTGAAACAGCTAGGTCCTTCTGGGCAGAATTCCTGCATTTGGGACAGAAAACATGAGTATGCCTCTAATTTTCCCATCCATGGAAGTTTTTCAAGGTAGGCACCAATAAATGTGAATGAATACTGTACTCACGTTGTGCAGAGTTCTGATGTCCACAGATCTTACTAACTCTGCACGAGACTGTTTTAGTAGAGAAGTTGGTTTGGTCTTCCAATCCCTGGTAAGGCAGCTTTACTAAATCCTCCACTTGCCACTGTTTATAGAGTATCCTTGTCTTTTTTTCCTAGTTGTTTTTTAAATCTGTGTTCGTGGTAATAAGAGCTGGAAAAGAACTAAGATGTGTGTGAGGGGATGTCTCTGTTACTGCTAACAGTTTTGATTTATGAGCCTAAAAGGAAGTGGAAAAGAGTGTATTATCCAATCATTCCTTCCCAGTCAGCTATAACATGTGCAAAAGTTGCATCTGCAAAACTTGAAGTGCACATGTTCCGGTAATTTCACTCCATTCTTTCTGCCAGTGCTCATAGACACCAGTTCTGGATTATTGTTTTTGAATAAAATGTACTTTCTTGAGTTTGTGGGAATACTTGGATTTGTTCTAATACAAATATTTTTAATGTTTCTGCTTTATTTTTGTGGGATTTTTTTTGTTTCTTTTAAACTTCAGTTAGTTGTGCTAAGTATTACATGCATGGCTCATGTTTCTTGTAAAGTCGTGAAAAGCTAAAGCAAATGGAACTCAGGAAAGGAGAGGCTCAGTTTTCTGGTTTAGCAGCCAACACCCTTCCCAGAATCTAGACATCTTCCATTTGAAAAATCGAGACCCTTGATAAAGAAATTGCAGAGCATCGCTTTTCCCCGAGTGTATGCTCCTGCTTCATAGCCACTAAATTCATAGTGGCTTCCCTCTCTTTCAATATGTTTGCATGTTTCATTAAGAGAGTTTGGTGCTCTGTGCTTACAAGGTTTTTCTAAGTTTACTTTTCCAATTACTACATAAGTATGTGGTGTTGTTTTTTTTCTCTAATATTTACCCAAGTTTCACTCCTTTTTTGTTACCATCTTGTTGCAGGAGGACTCCTGTTAGTTTTCGTGCAAGATTGATAGCCAGCTGTGCTCATCCTTGAAAAGTTTGTGCAGGCTGGCAAAAAATAGATGCTTTTTTGATTTCTTTCTAGGTCACTTTTTGCATCCACTTTAGCTATGAGCAAGCATAGTAAGTAATGAATTAACAATCAAGACCGGCATTCAGTAAACTGGTATTTGTAGGTATTAGCAATGTACATTTAACTTAAAGGTTTTTATAAACAGTCAGAACTTGGTTTGAGGATGTCTGAGATATTTAACATGTCCTTCTATTCATGATTGATTTTTGCCAACTATTCTTTTTTCCTAAGCTACTTCTGTCTTGTACAGTTCATAATTTTTTGGTGGTGAATAACATGTTCTGTATTTATGCAGTGCATAAAACAGTGGTCTTTTTAAATAACTATAGTCACTTTTTGGTCATGCTGCTTTCCAGGACAGAATAAGAAATAAAAAGAAAGTAAGAATTTAACAGTGAAGCTTCAACTAAAAGCTTAACCAAAAAAAAAAAAAAGTTGTCCTTGTGGAAGCTCTCTTTCATCTCCAGATGTTTAAAATTTTTTTATCGTAAAGAGCATTTGAATTTCAATGCAGTGGGAAGATAAAATGAACACTTAATAAAACAAGTGCTTCTATACTTAGGAAAGACCCAGTTGTTATCAGTGGAAAATTCCAGCCACTGTTGCTTTTAACGTCATATTAAGTGGCACCTAGAAGTGTTTTGTGTTCATAACATTTGCCAGAATATAGATGGAAAGGATTTATGACAAAAATAATATTGGTGTTGCATGGAGTATGAAGGAATGTTATAACAACACATAAAAGCAAGCAAAGTGTGGTTGTTCAGGGGAAGATAAGTAGAGGAGGGTGTATCATTATCCTGTGTGCAGCTCCGGGAGTGCCGATTTCACCCTTCAGGAACACAGTAACTCACGGGACAGAGATATGAGAGTCAGGAAAGTCAGGGAGGACTGCTGAGTGCCTGCAGCCTCTTCTAGGGATACTGCCCTTGTCTCTGCACTAACAGTATGCATCTCTAGGGATCTTGCAAAGTCTTTTTCAGAGTTAATTTATTGACTTCTGTGTCGTTGGAGGCTTTTGCACAGTACCATCAGGGATGGTGGAAAGAACAAAACCTTGCCAGTTAAGCGGTGGCCAGAATTCCAGTTCCCTTCCGTTTCAAATCCCCTGCTATTATTTCTGCTTTATTCAGGATCCCCTGCTGAATGCAGATTCTGAACACATAGAGTCCTTACACATGCAGTTTCTGACTGTAGGCTAGGACTGGGCTGCTGGTCCTGTTTGTGCTCCCATAATTCGTACAGCCGACACAGAAAGGACTATTTTGAAAGATAATAAAATGCAGGAGACTTCTGGTTTTATTCTGTTATGCCATCTTCATGTGCAAGTTCCTTTTCTTGAACTGATCGCTTGTCTAAACACCAGGTCTTGGCCAGTAACTTGACAATGTCATAGCAGCTGCATAATAGGGTTTTTTCCAGAAGCTTAGAAAATACTCAGTCTATACACTGATACTTTGGGAGGGTTTGGCAGTGCCTGGAGTTGAGATAATTCAGCTTGTGGTCGTGTTCATACTAATCCAGCACAAAGCTGTGCCACTGCAAAATGTGTTGTCTTGTGCACTGCTTTCCCACTTAGGAGTGTGTGCCAGTGCTAGATCTCACATGGCCTCGTACAGTGGATCTGATAAGAGTCTGACCGAGATGCAAATAACCTTCATGTGTGTAGGATGGAGGCAAGAGTGTAGGACTGGGGCTGTCAGGAGGCAGCTGAAAGGTATGAATGTTCAAAGTGGTGAGCAGAGGCAGGAGAGCAGGCCCCCCTCCCTTTGACAGCAGTGTACATTTATGCTACATTTAAGTGACCACGTGGTTGCTATCAAAACCCTGTAACTATGCCATCAGTAGAAAATCTCTGCTTGTTTTGTATTTATTTAAAATTCTTTCCTCCATGGTGAATAGCTACCTGACCTTAGCCTTTGTTTTCTCCCATCTTTTGTAGTATCCCAGCAACCGTGTACTTGCTATGCTTTGCTCTTAATTTATTTGTAAGCTGTTGTGCAAAGGGACCATGTCTTCCTCCCTTGTTGTGGTTATCAGACCTGACCTTGATAAAGTTCAGAAGCCTCAGCTGCAATGTTGGGAAGAAGTAAATATACGAATAACAGTAACTTGTAGGACCATCAGATTCCTCCCAGGCTTATGAGGGTAAAATCTGTGAGGTCTGAATTAAGTGTGTTGCCTTTCGTGCAATGGGGATTTCATTTGTGAAGGAAGTTTTAACAAACGTGCTTGTAAAAGTGTAATGACTAGAGGGAGTGCTGCCTTTAGGAAGCATGTGAATGCTATTACTGTTTATTTGTCCATTTTGAAAGCTTTCCACTTTCTAAAAGTTTACGATGATAGTGGTGGTGTCTGTAAATAGCATTAGCATTTTAATTTTTTTATTGTAAAAGCTTTAAAAAGTCATACAACAGGTGTAGCGTCCATGCATTTCAGCTCTGGCTATATATCTTTGAGGTGTTCCCTTTTAAAATGAATTTTGATTCTTGAATTTTTGTCTGAGGTTGGTGCCTAACTGTGAGTATTCTGCTCTTGGCATAGTGTAGTCAGTGTGTCCTTAGTCACATGTACACATAATTTAACCCTAACACTGAAAGGAAGTCCTGATGTGTCACCAAGTAAGGACTGGCTTGCCCTTTAATTCCTAAACTTCATCCAGTGCAGATTCTAAAATCTTAAAACTTGGATCTTCTCTCAGTTGTTTGTGATATGCTTTTGCTATTTTTCTCCATTTCTTTAGTTGGTTTGATGGGTTTTTTTGTTGTTGTTTGCTAGTTTCTGTTTGCTTGTTTTCTCTTGAAACTCCTATCCCAGATTGCCACATAAAGTTTCATTACATCAACTTTAGTTTACATGGACTCTCAACCTAGGAAACAAGGTATTTGCTGTCTGATTTCATGTCTCTTCAGTCTTTGTGATATTTAGCTCTTTATCATGAATCACTCTTTCTAAGCTTTTTAGTCATGAAAGTTTCTCTTCTTTGAACATGTTTTACTGTTCCAGTGACTTTCTGGTTCTGGGCATTGTACTACCAGACATACTCTTGCAACTAGGTTTATGCCAGAGCTATTTAAAGTCACTATTTTATCCCTTCCTCACCCCGTTTTTCTATAACCTGACGTCCCATATATAGGCAATCCTGACTTGCATTGAGCTGATTTTCAGGCAGGTTAAACTGTGAACCCCAGTTAGTTGTGGTCTCTCTTACATTAACTACTTCGCAGGTTGCATGTCTGTATAAAGTATGTGTTTGGGATTTTTTTCCAAGCCTTATTGATTTTTATTTTGCTGTTGGCAGTCCTAACCTCTACAATACACCTGTATTTCTGAGTACCTCACCATTTGATGGTGTTTCAGTTTTGATTTTAACGATCTTTTCCTCATTAAAAAAATTCCCCGAAGAACACCACATGTACCATGGCTGGAATAAAAGTGCAAGGGCATGATTAGATGTTCTTTCCCCCATGACTGCTGGAAATTTGTGGAAGCATAGCAAGATGTGATACAGCCTAGGTGTTGCTGCCAAGAATTGTAATGATTATATCCTGCTGAGCAGAAACACTGTCTTCCCTAAAAGGCAAAGATGGAGCTGAGTAGAGCAGTAGTTAGGTGGTGGTGAGATACAGATGCCACAAATTAGGAATTCTTGTCTGTAGTCTTGTTTCTACCCAGCTCAGAATCAGTTACATTGTGGAGGATTCGGCTTTGTAGCTGTTTTTCTAGTGCATTTCTGCAAGGCACAGCCTGCCTGTATAAATGATTCCTTAAAATTAGGGCCTTATTCCATGGTTGCAGCCTTCTATTGCTTTTCCTGCGTGTGAGCCACCATCCCTGTCATGTTTCGCCTGCAAAAGGATGAACAATCTTCTGAGATTGTCTAAATTATGGGAGCTGTTGTGAGCTGAAACTCTCGGCCTGGTGTTAGGAAGAAATCTGGTTGGGAAGGAAAGGATGGGTAAATCGTTTTTTCCTTACCTGGGGTGGGAAGCAGTTACAGAGCTCCTCAGTGACTGGTGCTCTGTGCTGATTTGATCCTTCTCCCATCACAGGTGACCCATATGCAGGAAGCATCTCCGTGACAGTAATGCATTTGGGCTTGATGCTGCCACATCCACCTCTTCTTTCTCCCACATTATCCATCCAGTGAAGTCTGTGAGTCACAGCCTGAGGGGTCACCCATGTTTATCTCCTCAACTGCCAGTCAAAAAAGGAATCCTTAGCTCCCGCTAACATTGTTTGTGTTGATTCTTTGCCTTGGATTAGCTGTGGATGTGAGGAATTCTCTTTCTGTTGAGTAATATTCTGTAAAATGTAGTATCCTGTATGTAAAATGTAGAATTCTGTAAAATGCAGCAAGAGAAGAATTATCCCTATGGACAGGAGTTTACGATAGCATAGGGCAGTGTAAGCAGTTGTCCAGAAGGGATCACTCACTTGGCATAATTCTTGGTGCTTTGTTAGTTGTTAGTGACGGACTGTGAAAATTAACAATTGTAATATGGACAGCACTAAATTATTTAAGCTGCAGCTTTCATGAAAAAAAACCCCTTTCAAATCCATTGGGTTTTTTTTCTTTTTCTTTTTTTTTTTTTTTTAGAATGTGTATTACATTGACATTTTTGGACTTCACCTTTACTTCATGATGTAGTAAATGACATCATTTGACATGATACAGTGTGTTACACATAGAATGCTGGGCTACTCTGTGTGCTAAGACACTGATCTGCTTCAGGCAGAAACTATGGGCATGGTTGAGAAGATAATTTTAATTAGCACAATTAAAAACCCAGCCATATTTGACCTAAGTTGTCTAAATGTTGTTACACTCTGTCCACAGAAAAATTGTTTTTCCACTGATAATAAACATGAAGCTACCAGTCAGCAATGTCTGTTCCATCAGTAAGTATATGCATATAGGTTAGTACAGCAAAGATTTCTTATTTTATTTTTTTTCTCCCAGCACCTGACTTTGCCTCAGCAGTGTCTTGAAGGTTTGCCAAGCCTTTGTCACAAAACAAGCTAGTGAGGACCTTTGGATGTCGCTGTGCCAAGGATACTGTTCTAACTGAGCACATGTTGTCAGGACAAGGCTGATACTGTCAGAAGAGATGCCAGGTGACAAAAATAGTTGTATTTTGTAGGACAGATAGAAAAGAATGCTGTGTCTTTCCAGATGGTATTTTGTTTTGTAGTTGTAGACGATTCAAATTAAGGGCTTGGAGTTGTGGATGGCCTTCTAAATATGACTCCTGGATGTGTATCTGGTCTCACTATTTGGTTTGATATCCTTAGGAGACAAGATACTCACGCATAAGCGAACTGCTTGTGCGTTACCGCACAATTCAAAGCAGCTAGAAAGCTGTTTGTAGTAGTCAACACCATGTGCTCATAAATGAGTGAAGTGTCTTGTTATTTTGGGAAGTGCTAACAAGTATTTTTAGTATACTCCTTTTCTTTTTTTTTAATTGGATGAAACATGATATCAGAATCAAACATTTTTGTGTCTATTTTTTATTTGGTCAGAGTGAAAAATTGAAGCGCACAATTATAATACAAAGTAATATTTTATTTGTTGTTACATATGTGTATGTAGCACGTATATACTCCACAGGATTGGGTATATTCCAAAGTTAAAGCATCTCAGTGAGTCATCTATGGAGGCCTTATGTTTTAGATTTGATAAAAACCCCAAACTAACACACTGTTGTTGGCATCTAATTCACAAAATATTACTCCGTTCTTAACTTTGCAAAACTCATTGCATTGCTTTTCAGCAGCTACAATATTTAATTGATTTGTATAGTTACTTACTGTACCAAATTTGAAGGGTTTTTTTCCAACTTTACTGCAAATTACTAAGTTTGCAGAGGTGCTAGATTGAAGTAAGGGTCTTGCATTGAAGAATTCTCCTAGAGAAGCCACCAGTGACTTCCAGAATGTCTTCACTTAAGATAGGTTCATATTTAAATAGTTGTCTTTAATCTCTTCATTTTTACAGTTCAGTCTTAAAGACAAAATTCATCTTGCTCAATAAATTGATTTGGCTTTATAAAGCTATATATTTCCTGTTCATCATCTCAAATGCTTGTGAGTTTTCTTTTGAGTAGAGAAGACAATTCTGGCTCTGAAAAGTAAGGATCTAATCTCAGCTGTTTCTTTCTTCTTTTTTGACTGTAGTGTAATGGTGTTGAGGTGGATGTAGGAAAGCATTCATCAGCACTGTAATGGGAAAAGCAAAGGAAAAAAATTCACAACGCAAAGTCCAGTGATAGTTCCTGATGTTGTCGCTTTGCACTGCATGACATGGCATGGGTTACTAAAAGAGACTTTCACTGGACTAGGTTTATGCTGGTGCCTCTTAATTCAGCCAGTCATATGTATAACTAATACAGAACAGAATGTGACAATCCCAAGGTATTCTGTAAGCACCAAAGATGACTTTGAAGTGATGTGGTCTGGATGGAGCAACCCAGGCAAAATAAACTTTAGATTCCTTAAGCCGTAAAGACTCTACGCATGCGTTGCTTACAGGAAGAATCATGACTAGATATCTTTCCTGAGTTTTATTAGATCACTGCCCAAACAAAAAGAAAGATTATATCACCAGTTTAGATTTTGTTTTTAATTTGCATGCAGTACCTAATGTGTAGAATTATTGATGTTTTTTGTGGTTGGTTTTTGTTTGGTTTTTTTTTTTTTTAAGTCATTTGTAACTGATCTTGCTATTGAACCAATCCAGTTTGTTAAGCAAAAGAAATATTCCCTGAAGCAGATAAATTGGACCTGGAGGATGGGGGGTGAGGTGGACGTGAAAGAGTCTTGGAAGATTTTTAGAAATTATAAGTCTTGTTGTCTTACCTTTTTAGGTTTAGGTTATAAATTATCCAGGAGGAGGCAGTCAGGGAACTGCTGAGCCGCTTGGATATTCATAAATCTATGGGACCAGATGGGATCCACCCCAGAGTCATGAGGGAGCTGGCAGATGAGCTTGCGAAGCCACTCTCCATCATTTACCAACAGTCCTGGCTCACTGGTGAGGTTCCAGATGACTGGAAGCTGGCCAATGTGA